>JTDE01007313.1:0-18883 GCA_014338405.1 Paragonimus skrjabini miyazakii | reverse complement strand
TGTGTGTGCATAAACAATTCGTTCAAACCCTGAGGCTCCCTTGGCCGAACACGGCCGCCCAACCCGTAAAACAATTTGTCCCCATGCCCCTGTCCCAGCCTGATTAACACTGACTAACTAGAACCAACTTCGTTTGGGTTCCTAACCATTGCGAAGTAGTGTTAATCTTTTATCCAATTACATTGTCCCTTTAATAATCTTTGATCAATAACGTTGTAAATCGTCACTTAATTTTATATAATTGTACCAGCCAAAGAGGAGAATTTATCGAAGACAGTCTGTTCGCTGAAACTTTGTTTTTCATGAATATAGGACTGAAAGTAAATGGACATTTTTATCATTACAGGTATGTAACCAGATGTAACCAAACACAAATTGCAGAACAAGAATGAATGTTGAAAAGTATGCAGCTGACTATTCAACGTGAAGCCTTCATATGGACTATAAATTGAGTGCAATTGTTGTTTTTTGTATCAAGTTGTATTTCGATCATGCTCACATTTGCCGTACACTTGGATATGTTGATAATACGCCCCAGTCAGTGGCAACAATTTCGCAGTGTTTTATTCAGATACGCGACAGAATCCTTGCTGAATTAAACGTTCAGTTTCAGTGTGTTACTTTTGCTCAGCTATCATTCGAACCATATATAAATTACAAGGAATAGCGGCATCGAACTGCTGTGGAATGTGACAAGCACTTTCGCTGAGACTAATGCTCAGATTATCTGATCAACTAGGGACGAGGCATACTAACTGCCTTTTTAACTGTAATTGATGAAACTCACCATTTGAAATCACTTTCAAACTGAAAGAAGATGAATGAGTATTCCTGTATGAATATGGAGGTGACAACTAAACGGCATTGTCGAAACATTAAATCATCCTGAGGTATCTGAATTTTATAGCCAAATGAAAAACTATTTTATAAATATATTGCACTCTGTTGTCAGTCGTGAACATATGATTAGCATAAAAACAAAACAAGACTTAAACGAAACGGTTAAATTACAAAAGAGTGGTACTCACTACGTAACCCAGGACAAGCAAAATTATGATTGTTCTTAAATGCGTGTAAATCCTGCATGTAGGAGATTGACAAATAAACGAACAATACAACACAACCCTAGCCATATGAGAGTCTGTGAACTAAGGTTTCTCTACAATATTGATATGATGCGCTGATTTTGTCTGGGTTAGCTAGCTTGGGTTGGATTACTCATAGCAACCTCGAAACGACAGACTATTTTAAAAGTAAGGACGATGTTCTAAAGAGGCTGTGTACTGAGAACAATTCTACCTGTCACTTATCTTAAGAGTTATAGTGTGAGATGAGAACAGATCTGAGAGGTTTGAATCCGACTCGAACGAGTACTCATCACTGTGGCTGCAGAAGCATGTCCAGGTTATAGTGAGCCTATGGCAAGAATGCTTGTACCATTACCCATAGACAGTGTAATACCTATGTCTGCTTTTCAGTACCCAATAGTTCGACAGACTATTAGTTGATTAGGTTGCAGTTGCAATCAATTTGTCAGATTCTGCTGGACGACTGTGTGAACACCACCTGGCCTACTCGGAAGCGTAAAATACGAAAGCTGCTAACAACAACCCGTCCACTCAGTGAGACTACACTTGACAGTTTAAAGATTACTTCCGAAATTGCTCAGTGAGTGACGCAATCTATACGTGTTACATCTGCGACCAACTTCTAGAAATCTCTCAGGCGAGTGAAATGGATTCAACCATCCCACATCTCCTCCTGTATGTACGATGAAATCATTTGGCCAAGTACGAAAATTTATTCGTCATAATGTCCTATTGATAATCCTATTACGGTCATTGCTACCTTCTAAACGTTCATTGACACCAACTGAAAACGCGGACTCACTATAGTTAGACTGAGATGATTGGAAGGGTGCAACGCTATCCTATTGAATTTCGAGGGTTTTTTACTCCCAGTTACATTTGTTGATGGCCAACTTCATAAAATATCATGTATTACAAAGCAGTATGGGTACTGTCCATCTCACTGTTAGTTTGGTGGTCCATACATCATGGTTGGACTGTGCACATTAAGTTCAAAAAGAGAATACAATGTCAAATATCGGACTTAACATGTCGATTCATGCCGTAGAATCTGTGTTGTAATCTTAATTATTCAAATGACCATCCACGACGTTTCAATCCGGTCGTCTTCCTTGATCTTCACATAAAATTCGTCTATTTCTGATTAACCCCTCAAATTAGTCTCATTACATAAAAAGCAGTTAATCAATACATCTGAAGCCATGGAAAACGACTGGAGAAGTTGAGAAACTAGTTCCTAATTCAAACTCTCACACGGATTCAGAAATCAGGCAGTTAAGATTGCTATGCGAATGTAAGATTTCGATGACTAGCCACAACCCACCGGAATAACTTGGCAGTCATTGTTCCTCTCTTGGATTGTTTTATTAAGCCAATGGTTTGCGAATGACACATTTGCACAAGCATTCAGACTATCCACCCATTTGTTACATATATATATTTGTGTATCAATAAAACAGTACTTACAGAGTAGAATTCACGTGCTGCCATTGTTGTTTCAGTACAACTGGGCTTACCGACAGAATACACACAATTTAAAAACCAATACTCTGAAAATGAAGTAAGTTTTCATGGTTCCTTTTTGAGGGTCATGTGAGTACACTCATTTTTCGCCAACAATTTTGTTAGATAACTTGATAAAACATAAACGGGAGTATAATAATCACTAGGATTAGATGAAATTGCTTTATGTTTAGATGAACACAATTAGAAAAGTGTCACCCGGTAACCAACTTTAACTTATACATTTCCAACATCTTCCATCTTGTCCTATATTTTAGTAAAAAATTGTACTCTTTTGTCTGGAATCCTACAGATATTTCGTAGTCATATTTGCTGTGGTATTCTCGGTGTAGCTTATACGTCTCCTGCTGCTCAAGAATGAATAAATATTCCCAAAATTGGGTATATTTATCTATATAGTGAGGTTTCACATTGTACGACAAAGACAGCATCCAAGTCAGACGCTGAATCTGTTAAGTGAAGGGAATCTGAACATCATGAACTATTGCCCAAAATTGTGTTTATCTACCGTTAGTTTAGTACACCCGACAACAATGCGTTAAGACTCACTAACACTTTTAGGACAATTACTCTACTCTGCTTGGACTACTGTATAATTTTTGTGTCAAGTCAACCGATATGATGACAGATGATAACAATGAAAAATTATTGAGCCGTTGGTACAGCGAATCATTAGGTTGACTCGCAGAGAGGGATTATCGTCACACATGAAAAGTCTGTTCCATTATTACATGCATGGCTAAATGAATTCACATAAAAAGTGTCGCGTTTTCTCAATCTCTCAACTTGAATTCTCGCGGTCTGGTTTAGCAAATAGGAAGAGGTTTTCACCAGTTAGCTTGAAGTGAGACAAGTACGACTAAACATTAATTTCAAGTTGAACATCACCCACAATTGATCGCAGCTGTCGCATTCCCATAGACTTTCCAGTCGGCCCCCTTCGAAAAGAAGCACTAGACTGGAGTTTCGCTCTCATTAGAGCTCGTCAGTAGTGCATATCATCGCCACTGCCGGGACTTGAACCACGGACATTCAGTTCATGAGGCAACCGTGTTTACCACTGCGCCATTGACCTCACGTTAGGCACGAACGAATTATCATATCATCAGTAAACATTAATTATTTGATTATTGATTCATCCATGAGTTGCCTACATCCCGAAATATGTTTGAACTCCAGTTAACATGTACTGATGTCGTAATACGGTTTCTTTACTGCGTGTGTCATGCGCGTAGTTAGTTGAAAGATGAAATAATTGTGTGTTGGCGAGGATGGTCACGTGATTCTGTAGTGGACATTTTTACACACTTCCGCATTACAGCGCTGGAGATGCATGAAGCGTGAATAGATTATAAGTATTATGTCTGAGGATCTCGATTAGACTTTCACTGTTATTAGGAAGAAGGTTGCCTGTAATATATCACAAGGCTGATGATGATGTTGGGTTGTGATAAACACACAATGACTCCTTGTAAAACGTTGCATTTACCTCTCTTCAAATTGTGATCAAATGAAACCTACTCCAGTTAATTTTTATTCAACACGATTGATAAATATCAATGGCGTATGTTTACATTTATTTAAATGTATATTCTCTAAATTTGATTTCCCAATTAGTTAGGTTTTATGAATCTCCGAACATAAAAATTAGCCAAAGAGAAAGAACAGTCTGTGCACCAATTGAGGAGATGATCTCTCGAAGAAAATAAACAAAAACTGAGTCAATTTCAAAAATTGTCTGTTCTGGTGACATGGCTGCTATAACAAATTATTGTGAACTACTGTAGCTTCCGTTCTAATGGCTCTTTTCACAGAATGACTTCTGACTGTTGACCGAACAACTAATCGAAATAAAACAAAACTTCACACAAACTAACGAAAGTTTTTCACCAATATTTGGCAAACATTTAGAATGAAGTTCACCATCATCAGTATAACGAATACTAATCTTGAGAGAATAAAATTTATAATAGCTCTATGATATCTACTAGTACTACTTTTAAAGTCAATTCAATATAACGTGTGAGTTTTGGTAAAGAAACAGCCGTTTTTTCACTTTTATTCTTCATCCTACAAGCGATGCCGAAATCGAACAAATGTTCTACCATATCGACAAAAATCATAGCGGAAAAATTTCATTCAGAGAATTAAAAGCATTTTTCAAGAATTCTTCAACTACAACCAAATCCAAAGACATCAAATGTTACATGAAACAACTCGATCTGAATGGAGATGGAAAAATCACTCTAGAAGAATTGAAAGCGGGGCTTGGACGCAAAGTTTGACCGACGAATTACTGTCGAATAAGTCTGAAAACAGGCCAAAAACTGTACAGTATCCGAACATCATCACACCTACACAAAACCGCTTATTTACTAACGAAATCTTTGTACAGTAACCGAATATACTGTTTCTTGCAGAAAAGCAACCCTTTTTAAGCAAATACTGTCGTCACGAAGTTTCTCGAATTTGAACTGATACACTGTCTTTCATTAGTGTCTTCGAAATCTAGGGTAGTGTGACGGACATGGTATAGATAGCGTTCAACAAAATATTTACCAAACTTCGGTGAACTGGGCTCAACACTGTTACAGTAGCGCGCTTTCAATTGTTCACGTAGTAACTGAAGGCATCAATAACAGCACATTTATCAGCCTTCGAAAATAGTAACATGGATATTCTGATACCATCCGTCGAACTCGAACTGTTATATTTTCTGTACACTCATAACGTACATTTTAACTACAATGAGGGGATTTTGCGCTGAAATGACGGTCTTACAATGTAGTTTCAGTTGAGACCATTGTTTACGGATATTTTCATAGCGAAATTGGACAACGAACAGCTGAGTTCAGCAATGAGCCAATACAATTTTTATACAACTTCCATTGACGACATACTTTGCGTACTCGTCAACGACATAAATCCGGCTGGATACAAAAACCCTAACCGATTAGACCATACCTACCTAATTTACTCACTGAAACAATCACAGCCTTCATTTTTCATGACCTCTATGCCGCTAGACGACCATGCAATTCTGTCAGCATACTACATGTGACCAATTTGGCACTATGCACATTAAAAATCAAATTCTACAACAATTCCTACAAAACAACTGAGTGAATTTCGTCCTTATGTTAACAAGGATTACCAAAGGAAGTCAAATTAGTAATATTTACGGAAGTAGACTTAATCTGGATAAGACTGGTCTAAGCAGGTAGCTACCAATATTGTGAAAAAATTCAATTGAAAGACCATTCATTCTTGGTATACTTTTGAAATTTAGTAAATAAACGTCCGCATAATTCGGCCTAGATACTAAAACCAAATGAAGACAACGCCAAGACTTTGGAAATTCGTGTTTGTACTACCTAGATACCGAAACAAAATATGCAATTATATAATTAGATATATGCAGCCTAACAGAGATGTTTACGTCCGTCAAGGCGGAACAAAAACAAATTCGTTTTGAATATCATAAATCACGTGATATTACGACTTAACTCGGAGACATTCATGTATCACATACATCTGTAAATGATCACAGTCAACAAGATTCACTGGAGTTTGTTGAACGCAGTCGTACAGGATGCAACACGACACTGAGTAAGAGAGTAGGTTGAGAAAGAAGAAGCAGTAGCTACTGAATTTGACAATAGAAGAGTTGCGTTCACATTCGTTATTCTTCAGACTGTTTTGTGGCTACCATATGATTCCAAAGGACTGTGCCTTTGTATGTTGCATAAGAATGAAAGAATTGACATATCTGTCTCAAAACGCTCGTTTAGTGGTTTGATTATTCTGACTTATTAAGAATTATAGTATTCTAGATACATAGTAATGGTGTGTTTTAAGTAACTCATAACTCTGAGTCATAACTATGAGACGTGGAAACAGGTACAAAACGTTTACAAAGCCACGTTGAAAAACAACATTCTTGGAGCAAACAAATTAAAAAACTCTTTTTGTGAAAGGGAGCCATACCTTTTTTGCCTGCTGATTACTTTTAACTAGTTACTCCACAATCAAGATGCCACCACTTACCCAACGAGCTGCGGTTCAGTACCATTCCAAGATACTACTTTCAATCACAATGGCTTGATTTTATGGCAGTGGTACCCATATATCAGGGCCTTCTGTTAACACGGCAAACAAACTGTCTGTCGAGCTGGACACATAAACAGCAAAGGTTTCGCCACTGTTCGAGTTAATAGCATTCGCGCGCGGAAACGTATGACACATTGGCAAAAATCTTAATCCCAGTAGAAGGGCTATATACATTGAAACGATCACTTGTTGAAATATAAGGTTTTTACTGTATATCCCAACAGTAGAACATCATAGGTGTGTAACACGTGTGCCGACACAAGAAGAAATAGCTATGTCCCAACACGTTTTACTAGCTGTTCGCCTGATGAGATCCCAACTTGTAGCGCTCAACAAGAAACCGGTGCATTTTTATGGGGCGAAATATTTCCAAAACAATGTTTTTCTTTCATGCATTTTCAAAACAAGTAAAATACAGGTTTATTTATAATTTCGTTTGATCATGAGAGCATGTTCATTTATCCCGTGTTGGCCCTGCTATTAAAGTGCCCAGCCATCAAGACTTCTCAAATTAAGCATTCCCTCAGTTATGGTAACTCGATGAAAATGGTCGCTTCTTGTACACTGATGATCCATCTCCAGGCCGGTATAATTATAAAAGGACTTAGTAGAATTAGAACAAAATACCAATTAAATGATTCTCAGACAAACCTGAAAGAAACAGGCTTCATTATTGCCAAATTTCTATCCTGCCGGGCTGTAAGCAAAATTCCCAAGTCAACCAGAAGGAGACGTACATAAATTTCTCAACTTACAACTTGGTTTTATCACAATCCAGGAGCTCTCAGCCGGTTCTAATTTATGCCTCTCACAATGTAAGAAAGAACGTTTATTGTTTGAGGTGCAACTCGAGAATAGTTTTTATCAAACTTAAGATTTAACCCCGCGCTCGGTAGATAACCTTGAGTCAGCTGAAATCATGCTTGTTAACTGCTGCCAGCTATACTGTAAACGTACGTCGAGACAGAGAGGGCCTCTAACTAAATTCACTGATTCACTGAAGAAGCCTCAAAAGAATCTAGATATTCTCTTCAAAAGATCAGATAAGTGAGAAGGAATTGTCAACACGAATGGAAATAACTAAATTAGGATCCTGATTAACACTCTCGCAGGTCAGAGCAAATTTTTAGAGACGTCAACGAAAAAAACAAAACGTTAATAACCGGCACGACCCATAAGCAACTACGGCCATCAAAAGTCCACAAGTCCTGCGTATCAGTTCGTCCAATACTTGATTTATTGAATTCAGTTTACTACTCAACGGTAAAATGGCTGGTGAAACTGCTCGAATCCGTTCGAAAAGCGATTGTCTCACTCAGTCTGTCTGGTACGTTTGAATGCATCGAGTGCACACAGGACGTTAGAATAAACTCACGGAAACCATTCTCACTGGATGCAGTGTTGTTATTCGCTAACGCATTGCTGTTAGAAACTGTCAGTTTTATCCGTGACTACGTGTATGAGACCGGACTCGATATTCGGTTACCAATACTGAAATCGAAAAGGCTTCTGCTGCGATGCACATTCGATGCACAATTACTATTCAGCTGTATGTTTTATCGCCAGACAGATACTGTGGCAATGAGATCCCCGCTCAGACCTCTCCGGGTCGGTATATACAAGGGAGAGCTTGAACGCACCATGCTTCAATATACCACCAGCCTGTTGAGTCATTATCATTGACACGTGAACAATAAGTTCATCATTACTAGCTCAGATACCAGTATGTGCACAGTACTGGACAAGTTCAATTGCGCTCATTAGCCGGTTAAGTTTACGCTTGATGAAGAGGCAAAAGGCCAAATATCCTTCCTTGATGTTGGTTTGCACCGGTGATTAGATGACACTGTTCAACACAGGTTCCATCGCATGAATACGTGGACAGGTCAGTATATAAACTTTCACAGTTTTGTACCCACAAAGCAGAAGAGGAATCTAGTGCGGTGCCTTACTAACACAGCACATAAAATTTATTCAGTGGATAAAGTAGAAAGTGAACTCGAATTCACAGGGAACGTACTCCGTGACAACGGCTACCCAGATGAACGCTATCAAGTTTTCTAAGTGGTATGTCGCGTGTCAGGCAACCCATCAAAGGCCGTCCGATTGAAAACACTTTGTACCTCCGAGGCTATCCCAATCAGGATATCTTATCCGATATTATGTCATCAAAAAGGATTTGTTCAGGCGAAGCATCTGTCATAGCCAGTCTGCGCTGTGAAATGGACCAATCAAGCCATCGCCAGCTGATTGACAGGTGACCTAGTTTCTTTGGAATAAATCTAATCGATGTCTCTATCTAGCTCCATTAACTCCTTGTGTAGTTGTACCTGCCTGAAGATAACTTATCGAAAGCATGTTCGCCTATATTTCGTTAGTTTCGTTATCGCACTGGGCACATATGAAACGTTTCTAGGATAAATTGACAAAAGTACGCGGCCTTGGGGAGTACCTTGGAAGTGGATAACGCAGTCTCCTTATAATTTCACAGTATGTAGTAGCATAATCAATGTTTAACGTGTGCGTACCTTAAGAAGGATGACCATACATCCATCCACAAAACCTCACAAGCGAGTTGTCAATTTCCAGAATAATTGATACACAATAAATTGGACAAAAACCGACAGTACGCGAATTTTGCTCGAATGGACTAGTATAAGTCTCTAAAAGTGTTTAATGAAGATGGGTCAAGCGTACGAAATTTTATACAACAAAACGACTATAAAAATGTTCAAGGTTAAAAAATTGTTCTGCTATTATCAAACTGCATCAGCGTCACAAACATGTTCTTTGGTATACACAATATGCGGTGGTAGTATCTCGGCAAAAAGTGGTAAACATTTTTACGAAATGAGAGCAGAACGAGAAAACATTGTTCAGTCAGTCACGTGCTACTTCATCACGTGGTGCTTTCAGTCCGGTGGTGTTGGATCCGTCACCATTCATGTTCTGTTCTTAATATGAATATGCGCTTTGCCGATGCAGTCATAATTAAGCACCATCATCCTTTTTTATGCATACGAAACTAACTGTTCGTGACTTTGATTTCGAAGTGGTAGCAATGGAACGCTCCAAATTTAGATCAGTGACGAGAATTCGGAATGGTGGTTTACTTAAATTGAACATTACCCGTAGTTGGTTGCAACGTACTCATTCAAATGTGATTTTCTGTCAAAATAGCACTAACTGTAATCTCTTGCTGTTGTTAGAACTCACCTATATTGCACGTACCTGACACTATCGGCACTCTAACATGATTTAGAAGTGCTATTTGAAGTATTATCGGCTGGAGTTACCAGAGTAACTGCATCTCTTTTCCGGACGATTGGATTAGAGTGATGAAGACTTGTATGTCAAACTGGTTGGACTTCCAGATATAATTTAATAGCCCTCAGCGGTTCGCAAGGCTGTCTTACGAAAGCTTGGCAGCAGTTCAGATCCCACACTTTGGCCAGAATATTTCCTTCCCAGAAAGGCTGATTAACATATCGTGGTGGATTGCCAGGCCGGAGGTGCGAGTATTCAAACACTCGGCGGAGTGCCTCAACGCGGAAGGCAGGCACGTCCACAAACCCTCAACGATCGAATGGCGGACAACGGGGGCAGTCGGATGAGTAATCGCTCGACCGGATCGGACCAACGGGCGAGACATGGCAGGCAAAATGGAATGGACGACGAAATCGGAGGCTCGATTATTCCAACACTCGGGGGAGTATCTCGAGACCACCATGGAATACGGTCAAAGCCCATCGTGGATAGATGGAGAACGACACGAGCGACCGGACGAGCTCAACGGAATCGGACCAATGGACGAAGAAAGGTGGACGGAAAACCCCCCGATAGACGGCGCCGATCACACACCTAAACCGGGTAGAAGTGCACACGACGCGTGAACGGAAACCTGGGGGTGTTGTGGACTGGAATGATTACTCATAAACGCGAGCGCACGCGTAGCATGTGAACTAGCGTGTTGGACAATAAAGACTGTGCTTTATTGGACGCCTTTTCGCTACAATTTCAGCTCAAGCGCAAAATCTGCTACCAGCTGTCAGTGATATTCAATGGACACTCTTGCATTTGTTTTATAGTTTGAAATTTTATACTTTCAACTCGTCTAGAATGAGCGCCATAACAAAATCTGCCAGAACTTAGACAACACCGACTTACGTTTGTTCTCTTTAAATACGGATCGGGACTTGGTCGTTTTAAGTTGATAATCAGATTTCAGTTGTTTTCACGGTTTGTGCTTACAGTTGGTTCAGTTCTTCGGTACTTCAAATTATTTATACCAGACGGTATGCCTTCTGGTTCCACATATTAACGTAACAACTGACCGAAACAATACGCCAGCCGGTGGCCACGTTGTTAGTTTGCAACTCTAAATTTTAAATCCGGTGTTCTTAATGTCAGAAAAATAACAGAACTTGATGAAAAAGTTTCGTAAAACTTTTGCCGCAGGTTAACTAATGCTTACGATTCAGCGTGTCAATCCTCTCATTATTTCGCATGGAATGAATTAATTATCCTGAAAACATATAGATATCCCCTCAAATGCGAAAGTTTCTCAAGTCTCTTGAAAGAGTGTATCTGAAAGTCAAGTATACTGTCAAAAATTTATGTTTTTCATGGGCAAGGTATTGCAGTGCGTCGATCTGTGACCCTGTGAATGTGTGGATGTACGATGCGCTTTGGACTGCTAGACAGTCACCTTACTTTATATCGTCCGCGTTTATCGCCGTGACTATATTTGTATTTTCAACGATTTACCAATAAACAACCTGTTTCCATTTTTAACTAAATGTTGGCTGATATGTTTCCATTAGCTCAGACAACATTTTACACGAAGTGAACCAAACGACTGACATTGTTAGCTTATATTGTTTATCTTAACTCGCCTGTGAATGGTTCATAATGGACACGGCAGAATACCCGTACACATCTAACGTTGTTTGACAGATATCTGTGTTCAAAGTGTTTCCGCAACTAATACGAACATCAAGGGCAGGAAAGCTAATTGCGCTGAAACGGTCACAAATATGACATCAAGTTGGGCCAGTAATGAAACAGACGTCAATCGCCTTTTCTTACTTGGTACGTTTGTCTTTCCTTGAGCTTCATTAGCCATGAAGGGGGAGCCACATAGCTAAACTCTGAACTATCCTTTAGCAACTTGTTCCTATTATTCTTTCATCGTTGGTTCTGTGAAAATTCACTGTGAATAGTCTCACCAGTGGTAACCCGTCTAAAAGTATCACTTGGAAGCATTGTAAACATCATTTACAACCACTGGAGAAACAGTTATTGTAGGCTGACAGTCAGAGCTGGAGTCTGTCCACCGAAAGTGAAGGAGCAAAAGCACAACTTGGAAAAGTAAATTATTTTCAGAGTTCCCGTCCCGTGGAACTCTCACAGACCCGAAGACCCAGGGGATAGAAGCTTCAGTTCGTAAAGCGAACGGCTATCGTTTTAGCCCCCATTCATAAGACCTGTTGCTGATCAATCCAGTCATGGATTATAACTCTGAGGTAAGCATCAGAAACCATTCTGAACAACACGCTGAATTCTTGCGTCCACAGCCGGTGCAAACTAAAAATCCGAGGTGAACGGCTCGCGAGAGTACAAACAGAGTGGAAAGTGATCTAAACGCTGAGCTATAATACTATGAGTATTAGACGATGCTACCAATAGGCGGAAGACGAAATAATCTCTCGAACAAGTGACTATAGTCTGACTGTTTGTCCTCAAGACAATACTTTCCCATCACCACAGCTTGATGTTCGGACTGGTCTTCTTAAATCGGAATGCAAATTTTTATATTAACAATCCATGAATTTACACAGACTTGGTGACATAATTTACGATCAGTAGTGAGAAAGATGAGCAGATGGAAACATAGATACGGTGAGTGGTTAAAGGCGTACATTCTGCAAAGCGATAAGCTGACGTACCAGATTCCCCATATTATGTACCGATAAATCAGTGCACATCGACAATTTCCCTAAGACCAGTAACTGAATGAACTTCTTCTGTAAAGTTTAGTCGTCTGGCTTTTGGAATTAGTGAAGTACATGGGTTTTTATGGAATGTTTCGTCTAGGTATATGAAAAGACGACAACGCTTGACAATTTTTGATAATGGTAGGGGCAGTGTGGCAGTGAAAATATGTTACTTCCCCCAAAAGAGAATTTCTCTGGTTGCTGTCCAACTAAATTCATAATCCTTTCGTATATCATAGCACCAGCCATATTGTACATATAAGCCCTGTAGAAGAAAGAAACAAGAAAAACATACCAGCAAAAGCAATGGTTTAGAAAAATATATTACGTTCTTCGATGTAAACCTGGATGAAAAATATTATTACAAAATACTTATTGTTAATTCGTTGAAATTGTCACTTTGATATGGTACTTTTGGCATATATGCAATTCGATTAAGATATTGAAATGTTGGTTGATTTTCTTTGAAGAAGTTAAGCAAATACCCACAAAATGAAGGA
The DNA here is from genome assembly GCA_014338405.1 of Paragonimus skrjabini miyazakii. Classification (NCBI taxonomy): domain Eukaryota; kingdom Metazoa; phylum Platyhelminthes; class Trematoda; order Plagiorchiida; family Troglotrematidae; genus Paragonimus; species Paragonimus skrjabini miyazakii. Next base: position 5,665 of record JTDE01007313.1, on the reverse strand, counting down.
GTAAACGAAGGACAAAAACAACAGTGAAGTGTGTGCATCGTGGTGCCGTTAACTGGAGAGACACTTGCTGAAACACTCACTAGATAACCGGAAAATGTTCTACTTAGAAACATCCATGTTATTAAACTGCCTGTTTTTTAAACTTCACTCTAACGTCCTGTTTAGCGTTAAAAAGGAAGGTATCTTTTACTGCAGTTTCTTTCTATGCATACTCATTTACTTGTTCCGGTAAAACTGGTGAAGTGGGTCTCATGACCCAACGTTGAGCTGAATGTATCCGTGAGTACTGTCCATCCCGGATTACTAGTGAAGTAACTAGGACAACGTTCCATGCGACTTTCGCGTATCTCGCCGACAGGCGACAAACCTGCCTATTCGTTTCCTTTGGTTTAAAAAAATCAACCTGAAAAATCTGAGTTACTGAATTTTGTCCACAGCTGAGGTGATCGGAATTTGAGGGAACAATCCACCCTTGTTTGTACAAAAGCGTTTGTTCAGACCTACGGTTGCCGTGGTCCACCACTCACACTACGTTCAATCAAATCGCAACGGTTCCAGTTACGTCACAGTGACGAACCAATTGTACCAAAGTGTTGTCACAATTTTCAACTGTGTCGTGAATGACCCTATTTGGGCTTGTTAGTTATTTCCTTTGTTTCACCTTGACAACATTTTTTCGTATAAACATAACAGGCTTGCAGATGTTCATGACATCGCCCTTTTTATCGCAACTAAAATCAACTGTGGGTGGGTTTGGAACTCCATGTGTGAAGACGTGTAATTAAAACTGAAATCAAATTTGCAATATTTTTGCACTCTTTGTTTAGTGACAGGCTGAATACCTACGGTCGACTGCACATTTTGGTACCTAATATCATTGACGTCACTATGTGGATCGATTAGAATCCGATCGATCAATGGTGTGTAAAGCCTATTCATATTTTCTCTGCCACAACCGAGGTATGAACACTTGCCCTACATATTTCGACAACAAACTTGGCAATTTGTTCATGAATGATCGCTAAACAGAATAGTGTTCTGTTGGCACAGAAACTGCACCTACCTTACTGAGCAGTATACTCAAAAAATAGATTAGTGTTTAAGTTTTATCAGGTTTCAGTCCGTATTGTAACACGGAGCAGACTGCAATTACAGTATCAAGATAAATTAGAGTTGTTTTCGACTATTAGCTCAAGTATATGCTGATATAATTGTGGGGCGGTAAATAGGTTTGTCTCGTTGTATTCAGTTTTTGTTTCATTCCTGTTTGAATTTTTCTTGGTCAAAGCAAAGCCTAGACAGCACACATAAAGAACTTTCTCATTATTGTTACTACCTACAAACCTGCGAACCTACTAGTTTATGAGCAGGTTATTCAGAACCCAGCATAGTGGACTATTAGGCCGCGCATATATTATATTTATAGGTTACGAAACAAATAACACTGTTTTGATATTTTAATCAGTAGAGAAGTGCTGGGCAGCTATCTCAACGAATCTCCTTTCCAGTTTGACCGATAGCACTACAGTGCTTGCAGGTATTTTTCAAACAAAAAATGTAAACACATTGTAGTCGAACATCACCAACGTTTACCGCAACCTTCGCATTCCCATAGATCTCTCAGTTGGCACCTTTGGAAAAGAAGCACTAGACTCGAGTTTCGCTCTCATTAGAGCACCTCGTCAGTAGTGCATATCCTCGCCACTGCCCGGACTAGAACCACGGACAGGCTGTTCATGACGCAACCGTGTATACCACTGGGCCATTGACCTCACGTTGGGCATGACCGAGTTATCACATGTGAACGCTCAACCACTTTCGCTTATGAGTTGTGATCAGGTTGCCCGATCGTCTCGAAAGGGGGACACAGTAACTGTCCTGTTAAATCCAATCGATTAGTACTTCCTAGACAGGTCGAAATCTCCGATCTCATTAAACCTGCTATTCGATCATTACTCACAAGCGAAAGTGGTTGGGCGTTCACATATGATAATTCGGTCGTGCCTAATGTGAGGTCAATGGCTCAGTGGTAAACACGGTTGCCTCATGAACAGCATGTCCGTGATTCTGATCCCGGCATTGGCGAGGATATGCGCTACTGACGAGCTCTAATTAGAGCGAAACTCGAGTCTAGTGCTTGTTTTCGAAAGGGGCCGACTGGGAAGTTTATGGGAATGCGATAGCTGTGATCAGTTGTGGGTGATGTTCAACTTGAAATTAACCAAATCCCTGACTACTCAAACGTATAAGACGCTACCAGCTTTTAGTCATCCCTACTAACGCCCACTACAGTTCCATTATTTCCGAGTCACATGAAAACAGTCAATAATTTTGTTATTGACCCCGAAGTATCCCATGATCTTATGCAAACACTATGACAATAACCCGCATGTAACAATACATGAGCGGCAATAATTGTTAAGACTGTGGTTGAATTAAAGTTTGATTGCATACGTGTACATGAAGATAGAAGTGAAACCTAGACAACTAATGAGATATGTTCAGATGACAATTCATCTGAATGAAATGCGTAGCTTAATTGCGTTGAAGTCGAATAACGTTTTCAACTAATAACTTAATCGCTCAGTAGGTAACATTTGTGAGTTTGTAGAAGCGTCCAGATGTCATACGTTTAGTGGTCTGGGGATAATACTTTTTTAAAAGCCTCAATTGTTCACAAAATTGATATCTGGCCGACATGTTTAGAAAGATAAAAACATTGCGTTCCCGTAGGATGCATCTGAAAACTGAGCTGTTGGTTCAAGGAATTTGTCAGTGTACACAAAATGAGAGTCGGAGGTTGTATACAAATCTTCGCAGATCACACGATAACTAACAACCGGAATAACTGATTATTGATGGCAGCCATCTCCTCTGGGGTTGAAAAGCGTGTGCATGTTATTTCTGTACCAACTATGCCAGCGGTACGGTTATATGCGGAATGAGTTATGGCTAAGTTTTAAGGGCCAATCAATATTCAATCAAGGATTACTCGAAGCCAAATGTTACAAAGGCTTTGGTTTGACAGTAACCAGAATTTACCAACATAAACGCATAATAATCTATGGGGACCAGAATCCTCTTCGGTTAGTACTAGAGGTAAAACTGCATTGGTCATATTTACTTCCCACATCTGTTGAATAATCCCCAAGCTAGTTTGAGGCCTCCTATTAAATTCAGAATCCCGTTTGATGGGGCGATTCGGGGAGATTGATCGCGAACGATTTTCCAAGTATGTGGTATGAACTATAGATGTGAACACGTCGTGTTTATGACTAAGCCTTCGTCCTATTTCTTGCGAAGGGCGACTGGGTCCACTTCTGTTCTCAAAGATGGTTTGCGTAAGGTTCAAATCAGCTTGCTCCTCCAAACCGTGCGTCTACTACGAAGCCGTTTCGCGTCTTACAAATAAGTCCTAGACTTACCGTTGAGTTGTTCTTCGCAGAAAGTGAAATCTACTTACTTAAAACGGCGTTCGGTGCCGTTCATTGGGTCGCATTAAAATCGTGCAAAGATGATTGTTTGCATTGCTTTATCGTGGGGGTGTTTTCTAGCTAATCTCTGAGTTTGCCACAATCAAAACTAATTCACACCTGTGTGTAAACACACCATAATATCACGATGTCTTGTTCGAATTCGCTGAATTGATAGACAGCCACTCGAAGCGGAAGTTGAATCAAGTATTCCATTTGAACACAATCGGCAAATTAGTGGTTTGCGATGTTTTTCAAGGTATACAATAATATGGTTTTAAAGTTAACTGTCAATCATCGCTATTCTCGACTGCTCAACTGTGTATATTTGCTCCAAAAATAATTTTCGTGATAGGGAAAAATTGATGTTTTATAAGCGGAAACGAGTGCGTTTTCAGGCTAGTTATCTCATCTAGTATCCCCATAAGATATTATTGTTAAAAACCGTGTGATTAACATGAGACAGATGAATAACGAGTCTGTCACTCAGTCTAACGAGGCGAATGAGAGAATGGGAACTAACCTGGTCAGCGTATACTGTTCAACCGAACTCACATGAACCAGACATATGCTTCAGAAGGCGACACAGATTAAGCAAATACCCTGACGGAAGTCCATCGAAGACAATTTGATATGAGTGGAACCAGTGTGTTAACCACCGACCGAAAAAAATGTGTGCACAAAATGAAGTAGAGTTATCGGGTATTCTAACTGATAGACTATGGAAAATAAACTTCTAAGTTTGGGGGAGACATCAGTGATATTTTGTTGACATGGATGACCATTAGAAAGTAAATCTTCGAGATATATAGCTGGTCTAGTCAGAGTATACAGTTGACCTGGGGGTAAATCCGTAAAACCATATGACAATAATTCCTTTAGTCAGAAAGTGAAAGATCATGTTGTTGACTGTAACACTAAATTACGTAATTTAGCTTAAACATATATTCCTACTAGTCCTCCTAACATGATTAAGAACCAGGACTTTATAAATATTTATGTATGTTTATCAGTATGTTCGTATAAGGACACTGGAAATGTGTGGGTGATGTTTCACATATAATGTAAGAAAGAATGGGAAACCAACTTCAGTGAAAATAGCTGGGAGTTGTGTGAAAAGTTCTGCTTAGTGTAGTAAATGGAGAGAGCATGGTGACGCGATTCCAAATTGACTACCATGAATTCGGCTTTATGTTACCCGGACGGTTTATTATCCCGCGATGATCTAAAACCTTAGAATAGTCATTGAACTGAAAAAATCAAATCGCGTTATTGTTAAATACATCTTGTAGTGTAGACATCCACTTACCTGTGCAGCAGGGTGTCTCGATTCCCAATGCAGTAGTTTGGTAAGCAGATTTTGGAAGGACACCAACGCGAAGATTAGAAAATGTTTGAGACCTTGAAAGAATAGTGCAGTGTGCAGTAATGACCTAATTGTTTGTTTGCCTTCAGCGTAAGCATTTCCCTCCTCTTTCAAATTAAATTGCCTGAGACATACATTGCTTATAAGCCGATAAGCACATGTGCCGCTACTTGCGCTCACGCATAGAAGTGTGAATACATTTTCGTGCAATCCTTTTCATTAAACTATCCCACAAGTTCTGTCGACCTCAGCAAACACTTCATAGGGCAACAAACTCAACCATCAAAACCGTCCTTGATAAGCATGCTTTTACAACTCCATGTGGAGGCTGAAATCCGTAAAAATTTCGTTTACTCTCCATTTCAAGTTGAAAACCACCCACAATTAATCGCAGCTGTCGCATCCCCATAGACTTTCCAGTCGGCCTCTTTCGAAAACAAGCACTAGACCCGAGTTTCGCTCGTCAGTAATGCATATCATCGCCACAGCCGGGACTAAAACCACGGACACACTGTTAACGAAGCAACCGTGTTTACCACTGCGCCATTGACTTCACATTAGGCACGACCGAATTATCATATGTGAACGCTCAACCAATTTCGCTTGTGAGTAATGATCAGGCTGCCCGATCGTCTCGAAATTGAGACACAGTTACTCTCCGTTAACCCGACTACTCATCAGTAATCTAAAATATCGCCTAGCAGGTTTAATGAGATCTTAGATTTCGACCTTTCTAGGAAGTCCTAATTCCGGGGTTATCGATTGGATTCAACAGGACAGTTTATGTGTCCTCTTTTCGGGACGATCGGCCAACCTGATCATTACT
>JTDE01007312.1:23278-34758 GCA_014338405.1 Paragonimus skrjabini miyazakii | reverse complement strand
AAGCGACGGAACCTCAGGCATCTGTACTCCTAAAGGCAACCGACGGTAGTGTTAATTTAAAAAGCTGAAGGATGCGTTCACTTCAGCTGTTCTCAGTGTTCACTCAAGCTACCTTCTTCACAAGGGGATTCTGTGGAAATACCTTAATATTTTGAGAACACTATGTGCACATTCTGAAGGCAGGCTGTAGGTTTAAGGGTATCCATCATGTCTAGATTATTCATCATCTTTTGTGTTGCCCACCACAGGTGTTCGATCTATCTCTCACTGTTCAATTTTGCCATGAAAAAGAATTCTGAACGATGCGCCTGAGGGATCCAATGAGTTTGTTGTTGGTCTTCTTCCTGGGGCTCGGTTAGTCGACTTGGTATATGCAGATGAAATTGTATAACATCTTCTTTACCGAATACATGCAGATTATGCTGGACAAAGTGACTGGTCGAGTTGGTTTGTATGGAGTAAGCTTAGCACCTTCAAACTGCGAAGTGATTCTCTTAGACTGGGGAATTCCCAACCGCACTTTTTTCATTGCTGGTAATCCGCTTGAAAGTATGAACAGTTTAACACACTCGGTTGGCACTATCTCATCAACTTGTAGCATTACTGATGAGATGTCAGCAAGAAAAGCAAAGGCACAAGTTGTCTTTGCCGGCCAACGTTGTCTGTGACGTTGAAAAGACGTTCGGCTGTCGTTTTGTTCATTCTGTTTTGTTCAGTGGTTTAGAAACAAAATAACAACCGACATGCCGTGTTTGGCGACCGCTGTCCCTGCCAATTAGCCCACGTTGAGTGGACTGATCGCGTGAGTAACACGGCCAATCGCCGGTGCGTATTCCAGGAACCTCATAATGCTCAATCAATCGATCAGCTAATCGGTCTGCACAGACTGCGATGGTTGGGTCACGTATTGTCTATGCCAGCTGGACATTTGTCGCTTCGGACGTTATATACTGATATCACAAACTGTTGAATAAAACCACATGGTGTTCAGGCAATAGCTAGTCCACGAAATATGACGATTCTGACTGTTCCAACTTCAATCGGAACCCAAATTTAGAAACTAGTATGCCTAACCAAAGTAGGTTATTGTATGACAACAGGTGTTCTGCGAAATACCGAAACGTCATGTCGAGTTCCCACTGGAGTTTCCAGTACTGGAACTAGAGAGGAATATATAAGTCCACAGCACTAATCAAGGTTGAAATATGTTTTCGAAGGTAATTGTTAGAGGCCAATATATGAAGAACTGAGAGAAGCATATAAACATCGTCATATTAATGTTATATTAATTTGTTATGTTACGTTATATTATGAAAAATGCTGTGTAGCGAACAAGCTCCTTTTCAGTGGTTCATCATCAGGCTAAATACATCCCATTTATATCACGAATTTTACATGGGAATCATCAAAAGAGATAAACCGGGAACGGGTGGCAAATCAAGACAATCAATTCAATGTCACGTTATATTTATTTGAATATTTGAATGTATTGATTAGTATGCATATCACTGATCGTTTTTGCATTGCAAATAGTCTGCCCTATGAGACCCTCTTTGCAAGAAATTGAATTCAGCTCGGAACTCATACACAGAGCACTTTTGGATCTTAAGCACAAAAAGATGCAAGCAAATAGTCCCAGTCAGTCGACGTTGCGACTTTCACTTGGGGCTTGAAAACCGTAGATAAATGACGGGATCAATGGAAGAATCTATGAAAAACTGAAACATGAATAGTCGTCTCTAACCCAATGAAAATGGCGAGAACTTTGCGCAACGAAACAGAATCACGTGCCTGATTTATTTCGTAAGATGCTTCTGGCCTATTCCGAGTGAGTACAGTGCGTGGATAACAGGGACGACAAGTAATCATCTGTGTTTTCCAACGGATGTCACAAATCCTCCATCGGAGACACAAATGCATAAAACCGTGTGACTCTTCAAATGAAACCAATCCACGTTAGAAACGTACGATATCCTACTTACACCCAACCCGATCTGGTGAGTCTAGACAAGAAAATACGTAAATTCTTTTGTGCACAGATTAATAACCGTCTTTTTCCAAATCACCATGTGTCCTTGTATTGACATCAGACAACAGAAGTTCTGCAAACTAACACGCGATATTACTGTCGCCTAGTAGCAACTGACGAAAACCGTAGCATGTTGTGGTGAATACTATTCAGTTATTCGCCAGAAAATCCCACCTAGATGGGGGCACCGGACATTATACTCAGCATCTATGTTTCACATTAGAGTACTGCCATAACAAATGTTCACAAGGAACTATCATCGTACATGGATACATGAAGGTCGGACGCTTCTGATGGGATTTATGGTTCCTTATATCAAACGGACTTCCCGAAATTTGATGCTCCCCAAGGGAGATACAACAATTCTGGGGGAGCATTCCGGCTGAATTAGGCGGAATATGCTGTTGTGCACACAGCAGTCAGTTAATTCATTTAGTTATTCACCCGATGATCAATAAATTGTTGTAAAAACCGTGAGACGTATTGAAAGGTTCATCTACATTTGCAGTATTGCAATAGAAACCTATCAAAAATCTCACAAGTGTTGACATGGTAAAAAATATAATGGCTGTAAAACAGCCTTAGTCTTAGAAGGATCAAATTTTAACGGCGAAGAGGCAGTACTGATCGCCAGGTGAAACATATTCCGCTTGTGAACGAACATCGAGAAGAACAACATTGACAATGAGGTTGCAATATATATGGGTGCTCAGAGGTCATTCGATAAACGTCCATATGAGACAATGGGACGGGTGTGGGACCGGATGGGGATGTGAGTATCCGGAGCTCCCGGCATGGCTTCGTGGCTCAGCTGGTAGTTTGCTTGCCGTTGGCTGTGCGCATGATTCTGTTGGAGCTCTCACCAATATAGTCAAAGCACTGACTTCTCACAACTCGGTCTCACCTAAAACATCGAATCTGCCTAACTACTCAATAGTCATAGAATTTCAATGCTGAACAGTAACGTTCGTGGATTGCAGTCTGAACCTTTCCAGAAATGCTTTCGGTTGATTGCATATTATCCAGTGTCACGTAATTTTACTTTTGATTCTCGGGTTCTAGTACGCTAGTTTCTCGGCTGCAAGTTTTGAACTTAACCATGTGCCATTCCTTTCTTCCGAATTCATCTATAATCTTTGCAATCCAGATGAATCCCTCTAATAGTTAAATTTTTAATCAGTTCGAAATGTGTGTGGCTAATTTTCTTGCGTTACAGATTCACCCCTCAGATGTTATCTTCTCCGCTTCCAAAGATACCGTCTTTAGGCTGACAGAATTTGAAAATGGACATGACGTTCGTTAATGTCAAAAAGGTTTGAATTGATATGTATTCTTACTGGCCCCAATTGCATATGGGAGTTATTTTGCGCACATGAATATTTCACTAGAGAATAATTTGAACGCAGTTTCTACGGAATTTGGAGACTGTCAAGATAAACTGTTTGTTCCTGTGGTTGTAGGCGAATCCCGAGGTTGACGGTGAATTTATTGCCATAGACTAGATTATACATGCATGCAAGGTTCAGTTTGAGTCGTCGTAGCCGAGGAGAATCCAGTGCAAGCATCTAGCAGCAATCTCTGTTGTTCAGAGAAAACGGAGAAAGCACTAAATCCTTCGTGAATGCAAGTTGGAGACTTTTTGGTGGCAATCTATCAGATTTGCGCAGTTGACTATATATGAACGTGCAGTACTCAAGTTGGGGTCGTACGCACAGCTTATAAAAGTGAATTCGAGCTGCAGGAAGGAAGAATGAGTGCTTACTATGTCCAATCGTTTGTCTAGTTTCAGCTACTACGAAAGTTATATGTTCCGTGGAATTAAATGAGTTTGAGCAACATATACCCAAATCGCGGTCTGAATTGGCGATTGAAATACCGTGACCATCCAACTTTATAAAGTCCTCTGGTATAGGACAACCATGTGCAACGATGGTGGATTTATTGGCTAAAAATTTCATCAGCCACGTAGTAGTTCTGTTTGTTTTCTTAAAAAGAATTGTGATCGCCACGAGGACATGTGTAGATACGTTTGGTGTCATAAGCGAATAGGAATAGTTCGCCATGCTCGATAACTTCACATATATCATTTATGTGCATAAGTTAGAGTAACGGTCCCATGACGCTTCCTTGAACCACACCTGTAGTGGTTAAGCGGGCATGGGCTGGACCCTCGACCTCTAACAACGTAACACCCTTTTCCTGAAGGGCACTAGGAATGTAGTCTCAACAGGCATCAAACTAGAGAACGCAGTCGGGTTTAGAAACAAACCGTGTATTTCCAGCAATGTTTAGGAATATGATAAGTAGTTAGCCTTAGCCTAGCATGGGACCGACAGCAGCAACCAAGAGGGAAAAGAAAAGAAGCGCAAGATGGGCCACAGCTCACTTGGCAGCACTCGAAAGCGCGCCAAGCGTAAAGTGCGTGGAACCTTCGAGTGCGTTAAACAACGTCGGAAAAGGTTTGGGTTAAACGACCTTGAAGATTGGAACAGTAGATGAGTCGTTCAGAGAGGGACAAGCATTCGTTGCGTGCAATTAGTTGCACGACTGAAGAAAGTAGCATTGAGTTTATATCAGGCCTCCAATTGCAGGCGTACATAGAATCATGCGTACTAAACACACAAGCGGGAAAACACATTTGCAACCGGGATCCTTAAAGAAGTCACACGATTGCTGGTCACCACAACACCACTGACCGAGATTGTACTATGTTATTGAGGATAACTATTAGAGGCCAACATATGAACGCAAAGAATTGACGGAAGCATCTTAAGGTGTGACGACTCTTACATAGTTTTAACTTCAAGACGATAGTGAGCTAGGGATGACAATGAGCTAAGAAACGTTCCAAGTGAAAATCAATATCGTTTACGTTGTTGAATAGAGCAAATAGCTTTCAACTAATAACTTGCTAACTTGTAGATTTCCTGTGCCGAAAAAGCATAAATGTATCAAAAACCAATTTGAAACTCGATGTCTCAACTTTCATGTGGTTTCGTCGGTGGCTTCAAATTTGCAGTAAATATATCGCTATATCTTGTGTATCATGATACACAGAAAACTTGTACGCATACGGCGGTTAATCGACGCCACCGCGCTCTGCCCATATCGGCCATAGGTGATTCACCTATGCCAGTCAGGTCGTCTGTTGTTTTGTTCTTTTGTCTTTGGTTAATATTGCACACCGTATTCCTCCTCCTTATGATGCGAGCACTCCGATCCTATAATTAACTAACACGGGTTCCCTGCTTCATACAAGTGAATCATTCACTTCCCAATTCAACACGTCTAGTTAAGTTAACATTTCAACAACAGCCAAACTTCAAGGAGGGCGGAAGAAGAATTTATGTTGACAGTGAGGCTGTTGAATTCTGTCCAGAATTTATTTTAAAAAACGTCTCTCTTTCCGCTTAAACGACTCTAACACAATATTCAGCCGTCGTATGTAGTCCATCTGTGCTGTGCTGTCGCCAATCATGAAATTCCCTGCGATACTCTACTGCCAGATGCGAACCCTTCATCACAGTGAACGAGACAGGCTCTCGAGGACCTCCGGTATGTAAAATTTAGCAACCATGCCACAATTGTTATAGGAAATCGAAGTCAGTACTACGCCTTCCCATTGCTCTTGTGAAAAATACCGTATATACCAACGCGCCAATAATATGTTCGTCCAGCGCTGAGTGCCTTCTTTCTTGTTGCATATACAACGGTCGGTAAATGTACGAATTATGCACCTTCTCGTTCACCCGCATGAGATCAGGTATTTCCTTTGTACAGGAGGAACTAAGCATCGTTCAGAATTTCGTCCCACTTTGGAGACCGAAATTTCACTATGCCAAAAAGTCAAGTGCATGTGACAGCGTGCGCAATATCCGACGTCCGCGAATCGAAACACGATAAGGTTCATCCGGTAAAAAGGAGAGCACGTTCGTCAAACCGGAAACGATTGTTTTCCTTATGCGAAAATCAATCTCATTAAGGTAGTTTGAAGGACTAGGTAAAGTAATATTGTGATGCAAAAATGGGGTAACATTAAACTCCGACTTTCTCAGGTGAAGAGACATTTTCGAGTAGTGACTCAATGTCTACTGAATATAACGTTGATGAGGAACTCACCGAACCATCCTGCAAACTATTCCACAAATTGAGGGAATCTCCGCAGAACTGTAGTTGACGTCTTCACAGATGGAATCAAGAATGCGAACCAGTCATGAAACTAGCTTACGGTATGCTGAAGCATCAATGGTGAAGATAGGTGTCAATTTGACACCTGTTTAGTCTACCTTGGGTGGTCCTCTCATCTGTGTTGTAGAAGTCCCAATCGAATTGAAGTACTTAGAATTCCACGCATTCATGTAGCCTTGCAGCAAATATTCTTAGGCTTTTCTGATATGTGTTTCCTTATGCGACTCACCGAAGGGATCTTGGACAACAAAGTCATCTCACATTGGTTTTAATGTTTGACTAGTTTACTCGCACGACCTGATAACCTTCAGAGGTAACCCTTCCACTTAATGTTAACATCTCCAAGAACTGGCCGTCAACATTCTTGATCGGCATTGGAACTTGTACCAGTACCTTCTCACACTCAACTGCTGGTATCATTCAATCTACATAATTCCTGCCTACATGAATGCACAGCTCTCGAACGCCATCTCAAACCCAAAATGAGGTAATGTGACGTTATAATTAACTACTTACGCCTGGCAGATCACAAACTGCTCTACATCAAGCAGTTTGCACAGCCAATGGCTACACCCTAGTTTCCACTGTTTTCTCGAAATTCCTTGGTACAGAAATTCAAACACATCAGTCTCTTTCGCAAAGCTAACTTATGAATACGTAGGTTTTTCTCGGAAACTTTCTATTATTGTGGACAGTATGCGACAACTGTAGGCTAAAGTACAATTCAGCACTTCGATCAAAATGGGTCACTACTCTCAATCTTTACTGGATGTAAACGAGGCAGGGAAAGCACAACAATTCATCATTTCGAATCTACCTGATCGGCCGTCATGAGCACATGATTAAAGATAGAACTTATCGCGTTGTCTACCGGGTACCAGCCAACTCGTCGTGAACGATCAAACGTCGCATTCCTTCGGTAGTCAACGTGGTTGCAATCCGACGAAGTGATTTAGCCTCTGTGTTGTCAGACCTATTCTGTTCACACTCAGGCGCTTCTCAGGGTATACACGGGTGCATAACCTGTGAAACACCTTGCCCCATCACTGTGACGCAGGCCGAGTAGCAGTGGCTACGCAAGACCTTATTTGTTTCTCTCTCTTACCACAATGAATACGTATGGACCATTTACTCAAGTATCATATCTACTGCATAGTATTTTGGTTACAAGCACTTGACTGTCATCGGTTTTATATGAATCTATCAGCCAAAACTATGAAATTACAGAGAGCAAGCTGTTAGCTATAACTTATGTATTATGACCTCTAGTCGATTTTCTATTAAAGTATTTAGTTTCACTCAATTACTTTAGTAGTTCAAACATTAAATCATTGAACAACTGCCGTTTCATTGTAATTGTGTTCAAGACGTTAGTGGTAATCTGAACACATACACGATTAAAGTTTGCAAATGACGGTAGGTGGTACGGTCGATGCAAACTGTATGCCCTCATGTTCTGATCCAGTGGTTGTCTGTCATGCACTAACAAATGTCTACATGGTTTACACGATCAATTCGTTTGAGAGAGGCTGTCATTACACGTACCAACGCTAGGTTTGAGTACAACGTCTCTGCAAAAATGCACACCGACGATATTTTCTACCCTTCAATGGAATTCAGATGTAGACATGTCGGCGCATTTCGGATAGTTGTGAATAACGGTGGTATTATTCGTAGCTCGGGTTGATGGTTTGGTATTGGTATGTTCGCTGAACTTCGCATTTGGGTTGCAAACACCAAACGAGTTGACATCATCAGTGTGTAATTGTTTTAGCGTATAGTTTTCGAGCGTGGAGTTTCCTGAATTTTTGTGGATGCTTGCTCTTCTATAGGACGGTGAGTTGACCGTTTGTCCTGAATTCTGGTTGGTTGCTCTCTGCTGTTTTTGGCCTTTGACTTGATCTGTCATTGGTTGATTCTTGTTATATTTGAAATATCTGATATCTGATTGGCTATTTCCTGCAGTTCTCGAGTCTTTGATCTGGAGTCTGATTGGGTGTCCCCTGTTGCCGTCGAACTCTGACCTCGAATCTGATTGAGTGGTTCTTGTAATTTAATCATGTCAGTTTTTCCTTCGTTTCAAAATTCCATACAATTTGTTATTCATTGCCCCGTTTCGACTTCGGTCTGATCTGTTTGAGTTGTTTCGTTTGGGTTTGGACCTGATGGTGTCAGCATCTCTTCAAATCCTTGTTCCGCATTGGTTCATAGATTTGCCTAGCTGGATGTGTTACTTTACTGATCCGGCTGATGAATACCAAGCTCCAAACAATTATCTCTCATGTCTGATGTTTGCCAGAGTTGGGCTTCTGCGGTATTCAAGTTGAAGGTGTGTCCAGTTCCATCTCCGTGGACAGAGATAAAAGAAAATTGATCTTGCCTCTTGATGGCTAATTCGTGTTCATGTATTCGCGTTGATAATTTCCGTCCGGTTGGGTCGACATAATGTTGTCCACAGTCATTGTATTTGATTTTGTAAGTGACTTTTCTTTTGTCGGTTGGTTTAAGTTGTTCCTTTGGTTTTGACAGTAATCTTCGTGAAGTTTCCGTTGGTTTATGCACTAGCGTAATACCATGCAGTCTCAGGATTCTTGCGGTTATTTCTCATATATTGCTTGGTTGTACAGTTCGTTTCGTTGATGGGTCGGCGGAGTTCGAATTTCTTTCTTTCTACAGTAAACTCCGTCTGATGAAACTTCGTGAGTATCTGTTGCGGAGAAATACTCGATACCAGTAATTTTTTTCCTTTCGTCGGAGCGCTGCGGTGCTGCAGTGTGTCTCAGCTCGTTTGAACGGAGCTTCAATAAAGCTCCTTTTATGGCAGACCGGGTGGTTGCTGTGAAAACTCAGGAGTTGTCCGTGAGTGTACCTTTCTGGCAAACTGAGATCTTCGGTGTTCTATCAGCTTGGCGGCTGATTAGTGCATCCAAGAACGGTAGCTGGTTGTTGGTTTCAATTCCCATCGTAAGTTTAATATCGTTGAAAACGTTGTTGAGCATTCTGTGTGTATCATCAATCATTGAGCGTTTGAGGATTATAAATGTATCGTCACCATGTCGTATCTAGAGTTTTGTTACAATCACTGGTAGTGCGATATTCTCTCGGCACATTCTACTTCCTAGATTTCAGTATACATCAGTTAGTTCCATGACAACCAGATTGGTTGAATTAACAGCTTTTGCCAACAGATCTCTTCTAAGTTTTCCTTGCTAACGTGCGTCAATTATACCTAACACCAAACGCTGTGCACAGGTTCAACCGGCGTAACTGTTTACACCTTACATTTTCCCTCATTAGCTTCTAATTGTGGCGTGCTAGTTTATTCCGCTTTCTAAACTTCTACGAATACAATCTCTGTGTACCATCATCTGGCTCTCTTTGTGTTGTTAACATGTGGTAATCAACTGAATGGGATATGTGCACTGTAGTAAATTTTTCCATTATTACCACACCTCTGCACAAACGTTTACATAGATTTAGTACTTTGACTGGAAACCTCCCCTAGTAGGGAGAAACCTCATGTGCTCTGAACGACGCACTTTTGTCATATCACACACCGCCTACAGACATATATCTTCGTGGTATCCACGAACCACCACTTATGTTCGAACTAGTCATTGTATTTCTACCACACAATATCATCTGGTAAATATAATAAAACCACTTGAATGGTAGCAGTCAACAATCTATAATTTGGTTGGTTAGGGTAGACAAGCCACTATGAAAAAGATGAATCCGGTGTTCTAGTGGTCCGATATCTGCCTTAGTTGGACAACATGCACTCCGAACGCAGAGACAACAATGTCTCTGGCGGCTCGCGTGGGCGCATAATCTGGATGTCTGAGCCGAGAGGTTAGGTACAGGACAACAATGGTAAATGGACTACAGTTGGCTGCATGCTGAGGTCATCACCAAGATAGCAAAAGCACGTGAGATCCTCAGAAAACCCTTTTGGTCTGGTGGGCGCATTGATGCAACGCCGGAGTGAGCTACTATTTATCCGACAGTGATTTTGAAACTCTTACACATACAAGTGAGAGTGACAGCTTTACCCAAGTCAAAAGTATGAACCTATTGATTAGGGCGGTGGCCCAAGAACTGTAATCCTTAAACTCATGGAAATGGATAATTACTTTGAAGTCAAACCTGACTTTGCAAGCCATCAGAGCTAATCAATGTACAGCGGGTTTGGTTATTTTACTCATGCATTGTTTCTTGTTGTAAAACCAGCTTTCCACAGTCTACCAGTTTGTAGAACAGTGACCGGTATATCGCCTCGCTGAGAGTTCAACGTGGTCTAATCGTTCTCCGTGCTACTTGCTATGTTCTGGCTTTCCGTCAACCGCTGGATTAAGTGCTAATGCGCACCACTGGTTGCGGGCGGTGATGATCTGCGCACTGAGATGGTAGATCTTTGTCATGTGATCAAAATGGCATGTGTTCCGCTTGCGACGAGCACAAATGTGTCACTGCAGTATGCAAGCTTCTTTCTACGAAGAGTTGAGCCAAAATCCGCACATTTGATTTGGAGTGCGAGAACTTACTCCAGTCAAGTTTGAATAACGGAAAAATATTCTATGCAGACGAATACATGTTTCATACTCTATGACCAACCGGAGCCAATTACTCAAGCAGAAGAATCTTTGTGCAGGTATCACAGCACAAGTAAAACCTGCTGTTTGCATTACCTTTGGTGCTGATGCCAAGGCAATCTGCCTGTGACTGATATATAAGTAGAGATATGAAAGCTCTAGTACGTCTCCTGGGTGTTTCGATGGCAGCTTTGCAAAATATAGCATATCCAAACACACTAGATAGGTAACAACTAAGTCTTATCTTGAGACTTTGAACTGCATGGGGAAAAGTGGAATGTCCACCTATCAAAATCAAGCTGTGGGGTTCTGGCCCCCAACTTTTCGTTTTCGGATTTGACAATCATGTGGTTGATATCGAATCAGGTACTTCTTGTCTGATCAAGTTGTGCAGTGTTTCGAGCAAACATCACTCTGTTAACAAGCTCTGTTTACACAAATAGCAGTGCTTCGACATCTGGTTGTTTCAGTTAACAACTTACTTCACCATCAACATCTTTCACACGGTTGATTTATTTTGTGGCCAACGACCCGCTACAGAAATCAACCCATGAATTCTGTGAGAAGCGAAGCTTCCTCCTAACGCAATTATGCACACGTTATATATATATATATACATATATATATATAGATATATATATGTAACATGCAAGCCGGCTGTCTTTTCCCTG
>JTDE01007310.1:0-10844 GCA_014338405.1 Paragonimus skrjabini miyazakii | reverse complement strand
GGCCGCTCCTCGAGTATGCTAATCAAGTCATTTATACAAACCTGAAGAAAGACATATTAGCCGTTGAACGTGTTCAGTAGTGTCTCAGTAGTTTCGCGTACGAGTCTCGACTTGAAACTCTTGACCTATACCCACTTGAATTTCGACGGCTCCGCGGTGATTTAATTTTCACACACTTCCTCTTTAGAGTAGGCCTCGTTGATCAGTTCTCCACTGTAGCGAATGATGACGGTCGGCGAGGACATAACATGAAGCTTTTAATGCTTTGTCCTCGGACCTTTCTTAGACAGTAGTTTTTTCCTACAGGGCTGTTAACTTCTGGAACAGTCTTCCTGCTGATGTCGTCAGTAGCGCTTCTAGCGATCGCTTTAAAGCATTACTTGACTCTCATTTTCCAAAATTCCTTTTATGCAAGCAATCCTAGTTTGTTTTTGGATATTTACTGTAATTCCCAAGAGCGGTGCAACACCCTGTTTTCACTGAATGCCTTTCAGATCAATAGACGCCCACTTGATATTGAACAAGAAAAACCGACTGGATCCGAGACCATTAGGCCTCTGCCTCGAACCCGTGCATCAATCGCTGAATCGCTAACTGTCTAGTTTTTTCAGTTCTCACTTATCTTACAGCTAATAACCCACTCCGATGCCCGTTATTCCTCCTCCCAATTGTACCGTTTCACCTACAGCAGCTCAATCTCCGTACCACGGATACTCATGACCTTGATGATTGTCGGTCTACGTTTCCGCCAGCTGCAGGTTACAATAATGGTCATCGGCATATTTTCTAATTTTCGCCCGCCCATATTCCCCATTTAAGATTTTGGAATGCCACCTCAAGAGCTCCATGCTTGCCAGACCACGGATCATCAATGTGGCCTGATGGCAACGACAGTTCAGCGCCGGATGACCGCACTACAACTCAGAGGTACACTGTAGCTGAGAACCTCCTGCAAGTAAGGAAAATGACGGCCTCCAAGTGAATCCTATTTGCTGCTCAGCGAAATAGTGGTTTACAGCCGATATGGTAATAGGGTTTGAGTGGCTCTGGTGCTAGGCCACTGTGGTGGACCAGTCAGAGGCAAACAACAAACTGAAACTTTGAGAAAAATGACAGGCATACAAGTTCTGGAAATGGAAAAATTTAGTTTTTCGGCAACTTAAGCTATCAATTCGGGAAAAGTGGCTTTCACTAGCATTACAACCCACATATTTAATACAGTTGATCCGAAGACTGTCTTCGCCTTTAGCGGCTACTTGAGATTTGCAGCTCCAAGGAGCCTTATGCGAAAGACTGGGATGGAGCGCATAGGAAAACAATTAAGGCCGTAATTACAAAATAAATCACAGCGACTGATGAACGAGACCTACGGAGATTGCTGGAAAAGGCGGAGTCTGGTGATAAAACCTCCCACCCACATAATACTTATTCATGATAAATATGGTTAACGGCTCGTCTGGGCAATACCTGTGGCACAAATATCTAACATGGAATATTCCGAAATACTGTCACTCCTCTGTAGGGACACTGGTGCCTAAACTAGCACAGCTAACCGATCAGGTGTGTGAGTTATAAAGGTAGTAAGGCTTCTCACGTACAACCAGAGTCGTCGTCAAGCTGTAATCTGCGGACTGCACTGAATGTGCTAGTGTGGCAGTTTTCTAACATGACTGCGCAGCGCCAGGTCATTACTAAACAACTGAAAAGTTAGTCGAGCAGCCCACCGTATTGTCGACGTTCCGTAAGTCCTTTACGCGGATGGACCGACAATTAAAAGTATGTTTCTATTATGAAAGTTTCGGCTCAACGGTAGTTTGTTCTACCAGGCCATGCGGTTTTAGCACGTAAAATTCCCAGTCGGAAAACGCCGGAGCTAGGCAGTACTTGCCGCGACTCTTCATGGCTTCTCAAATTGCCGTCCATTTTATGTTCGACCAATCCACTTTCTTGAATCTTCTCCCCGATGGAGGGCAGATATGTTAGCGTTATTCCGTCAGAATTTGACAAACGCAACATCCGATCTGTGTTGCACACGTTATAAAATGCTAATCACCGAGCCGCGCAAACCTAGAAAAATGCTGAGATTTTTGTACCTTTGGTGTGAGTGCCAGTTTTTTAAATAATTTCCTGTCAAAGATGTGTGACACTCGATCATCAAAATCGACTTCTTATCATCCTTTGGGCACCCTATCGATGTCCGTGGTCGGAAATTGTTCATAAGCTTGACCGCCTTGTATGTATGTGTGGTGGAGTATCAGGCCGGAAATGTGAGCATTCCAACACTCGGCGGACTGTCTCAACGCGGTGGCGAAGCACGCCCAAAAACTCTCAACGGTTGGATGGCGGACAACGGGGGCGACCGGATGAGTCATCGCTCGACCGGATCGGACCAACGGGCGAAAAATGGCAGGCAAAATGGGATGGATGACCAGATCTGGGGCGTGATTATTCCGATACTCACAGAAATATCTCAGCATGGTCGTGGAATACGCTCAAAGCCCAGAGTGGATAGAGGACGGACAACACGAGCGACCGGACGAGTCATTGCTTAACAACATCGGACCAACGGACGAAGAATGGCAAACGGAAAACCCCCGATTGAAGGTGCCCATCACACACATAAACCGGGCAGAAGTGCACATGACATGTGAGTGAAAACCGGGGGGTGTTGTGAACTGGAATTGTGATGCAAAAACACGGGCGTGTGTGTACCATGGTATCTAGCTTGTTGGTTAATAAGGACTGTGCTTAATTGGCGCATTTTCGCTACAAATGTAACGAAGTCTCATGAGTCCGTTCGACTGCACTGCGTTCTTTCTTACAACTCACCGCTCGGAAAGCCTCGGACAATTTCTACAACTTAACAGTTCGCTGAATACCACACCGTCAGTTGAACATGACATTCTCCACCACATCGTCACTAGTGGACTGCTTACATTCGCTCGCTTCCGACGGTTGTCATCACAAGGACTCGGTTTCAAGACAAAGTTCAAGGTCCTTCTGCGACTTAGTTTTATTGAGCCTTTGGGTGGCCCACAGTCCTGTGCTCTGCACATAGTTTCCAGTTATTTCGCAGACAAATGGTTTACACGTGGTGGTTGTCGTGCCTTCAGCTGCACTGCCGTCAAAAATTGACATCTTATTCCTCAGGAAATATTTGGCTCAGCTATACCACAAATCCTCCGTGGCCCTGGAGGCCGCGTCGACGAACGTTGTCATCACACCCTATGGACTTTGTGAACTAATCGAAATGTCGGTCGGTTTCCGAAATTCCGTTCAAAATCTCCAAACTTTCATGTATCAACTACTCCGTGAAGTTACTTTGGTGTATGTCTACGCTGATGACAACCTAGTGACAAAAGGAAACGTCAAAAAGCCTGTATTACACCAACAATGTTTTCCGAACACTTCACTTAACACAATGTGGTGTGAGACCCGAAGGTTCATTTTTGGAGTAAATTCCTCAGATTCCCTAGGACACTTCACTGATCGTGAAGATATCCAGTCCTTAATCGAGAAAATTAGTGCCATCAAGGATTATCCACAACCACCGTCCTTAAAATTCCTCCGATGTTTCTTGCGTAATGATACTGTGGTCATTTTAGCCCACGGTTTTCAAATCCCTTAAAAATCTTCACGGACGTTGAAAGCCAATCCCAAATATTTTGTTTTATTTTTTCGGTCCATCGCTTCATTTTTTGCAGCCGAAGGAGCTCTATCTCAGCCGGATGCATTGTCCGATTTAACGCTGGATGAAGGCCAACTTCTCATCTTAAAAACCTACGCATCTCAATCAACTGTTAACACTGCTGTCCCGTAAGACGCAAGTGGCAGAATTCAGTTGTTGTCCTACGTCTACTGAGCAATCTAACCGCAAAAACGTACTAGAATACCTCTGGCCGCGAGTTATTGGTCGTTTATCTCACCATTAGACAACTCAGATATCTTGAGAGCCATAACTTTGCCGTTTTTACTGACCACAGGCCACTAGTATTTTTCCCCCATTTCCCTTCTGACCGGCACTTTCTTCATAAACGGGGCGCCTGAATCTTGCCTCCCAGTTCACCACTGACAACCATTTTATCGACGGCTGCAAAACCTTCATCGTAAGCACACTGCCATGTCCGGGCGTCACCCACATAACCTGGCGGACCTGTTGACAATCCCACTCCAAAACTAGTTATTCTGTCCGTACCTCAGTCGGACAGTTTAAGTGCGTACAACATCCACAGTGGCAAACCTTGACGGTTCCTTACGCTCACCGGTTCAATTTTATCGCCACCTTCATTCCTATTCACAATGCAGAATACGCCCCCTTATAAAGTTTGTTGTTATACGTTACGTTTGACCAGACATTCGTAAAAACTTTCATAACGGGGATGAACAATGTTCCGTATGTCAACGTAATAACACACGCCATCATACCTCTAACCTGCATGGAATGCTTGCTTTGCATATGCTTCAAACACGTCCATCCGGATGTCGTTGGTCCCTATCCACCGTCCAGCGATTATGCACACATTCTAGCATATGCAGACCAATTCACCCGATGGAACATCTATGTGTTCTGACCAGTCCCACTGAGGATCGTGGGCATTTATTCACAATTTGTGATTTGAACCGTGTCCTTGGATGCGAAAGCATAACAACTATTGCGTATCGTCTCCCACCGAATTGCATGTTTGAAAATCTCAACTGCCAACTGAAGTTGCATTGAATAGTGGCATTGGCTAGAAACAAATAATTGTATCACCTATCTGGCATCCTCTTTGGCTTGTGACCGACTGTAAAAAAGGATTTTGGATGCGCACACAAATATCGCGTTCGGAACTGAGTGAGAGTTTCTATCTGACTGGCTGATATAAGTCCTGACGCGACTTGTGTTGTGAATCTGGAAAATCACATGTGGTGCATCCAAGCTCCACCTGCAACAGAAACTTTACGACGCGGAAAAAGTTAACGTGATATGTGCGCTCACTGTTCCTTTCATCCTCGTTACCTCACTTAAGACGCTGATACCACTTCCGTATGACGGTTCTTCTAGAGCGCTCGGTCACAAAATCGAATGGTTTGCCGTCGACAAAAATGAAAGACGCCACCAAATAAGCATTGATAGGTTGAGATCGCTTGTGGTGATCAGGCTTTTTAGGTACTGCACGGCGCAGGAGGACGTCTTTAGGCGGTCTACGCTAGACACACCTACGGACTCATAAGAACTCACCGAACCCACTCAGGTCATGATTCCTTCCAGGGATCATTTTTCAACTTCTGCGTATCGCTCTAACTCACAAGTTACACAGCTGTTTTGACCAAACTGTAAGTTGGCCAACAGCATATGAAGATTAGCCTTGTTAACATATTCCCTGATTTGCGGTTATTGGCCGCCTTCACCACTATAGCACTTCATGGGGCAGTTAGGTAAAATCCGTAACTCATCCCGTCTTTCATTAAACAATATTTTTGTTTGTAATATTCACTGTACACATAGACTACTTGTCGGTTATTTAGATCAATACTAGTTTTCGACCTCGCGCGCTCTGCTTTTCGCTTTCACGTGGTTGTTGTCGTCTTGATCTAGCTGTGGCAACATCCGTTTTAATATACCAAATAGACCAAATTCGCTGGAATTTCTTTACAATTCAAGAAGGAGTTTTTTTCAGTATAACGAAATCCGTCTTGGATAGTTGGTGTGAATCACTGTATATAGTTTTGTTAGATAATCTGTTCATTTTTCGCTCGAGTATAAGCTTCAATAACAGTTTATTTAGCCGAGAAAAATATCAAATAAAGACAGTTATTTAACTGGAGCGTTTTTTAATCGATCCGAATCGCTCAGAAGCTGCTCCGAAACCGTTTTCATCGCACCAGTACGGCTGGGTATGGCCGTGTCGGTCGCATGGACATCATTGGTGGCCCGTAGTCTTATTCGCGTGTACGGGTTCAGTTCAGTTGGGTTCACCCGGTTGTATTCAACGGTTGCTTCGGTTCCAGCGACTTGCGTGCGCGAGAGAAGCCGCGTAAGGTACTCCTGACGTTCCAAAACTGCCTAAATCTAAGGATTTTCCAACAAAGTTAGCTCCGACGCAACCTGATGTTCAGCTAAACAAAAGACACTCTTTTGGATCATTACGACTTCTATCTATAAGTAAGTTGTCTACTGTTGATTTTGTTAATGCCTGTTTCAACATTTTCGAGTTTGCTGTGCTTTGTTTGGCTAATGTTGGAAGGTGACCCTATTTTTCATTATTTTTCCTAAACTAAACCCTATTAATTTTCCCTTTTCTTACACCTGCCACTGCGACACTTTCCCTTACTCTTATTCAGTGGAAGTCATGTAAATTCCTAAATGTCAAAACAAGACATATTCCTCGAAATATTTTCAAGAGTAACCTGCAGTTCTTATCATTTCGCGATGCTGAAACGGTTGTATTTTTACGACCCAAACAATGACCATTTGTTTGAGTGAGATCAATTACGTTTCATCGTCCCCCATTGCTGAACGGTGACTAATTGTTAAAACTGTTGTACGGGCACATTCTTTGTTCAATTTCTGAGGATTTTTCACTTTCGGGGTGAGAGATTTAGTTTCCACGTACATTGATTTAATTAATACCGTATGAAATCCAGTTTTCACGAGCGCCTTCTCATGAGTTGTTCCGGAAATAGATTATCTTCTCTGCCGTCGGATATTGGGGGAAGCAATTTTGAATCAGCAGATTACTCGTAACCCACTGTGAACCTGAATCGTTAGCGAACGAGTCAGCATTGATGGTTTAGGATATGGTGTCGATTTAGTTGCTTTTTGCACCATCCTTGTTCAACCAAAAAAATAGAATGTTAGATCCCTGTCCGTTGACAACATGTAGACAGGATACTAGACAAATTTTGAGTCAACGAATGCAGAAATTGCAACATTTAACAAAAAAATAAAACATAAAAGCGGTAGCTGATGGACATTACTGCTGTGACTCCCCCGTGATGTGATTCCAAGTGGGCTGATTTTAAAGCCTACTAATCAGATGCCTTCAAAACACAAGTGTTTTTCACTAGGTCTCTCATTGTGCATGCATAGGTGCGTCCTCTTGTTCAGTGTAAGAGTGACTGTGTGTCAGCTTTTCAAACTAAGTTAATAGGTACGACTGGTTGAGCCGGAAAAGTTAAACTGGCAACATTTGAATGGTATATATATGTCAGGAGTCCTGTGGTAGTGAAAATTGTTCCTACTGGATAAAGTGTTCGTTGAGGCCCATTTGAAAAACCCGTAGAGAAGAGCACCAGAGTCAAGCTTCCTTGGATCTACAACTTATGTGCACTGAACACAAGCAAACAGCACGTGAAATCTTCCCTCTTTGAAATTATTGGTATCTGCCCGGTGTGCACACGACCATAATGAACTACTTACCGAGCACTGTCTCAAGCGTTCTTTTTCTGTATTTTGTGCCACTGCATTGCCGTTGCACCACTTCGCTCAAAATTACTCGGTTCCATGAACAGTTGGTCTTTTCTTCCGATGAATTAGCTTCGGCCATTGCATACTATGGTTAACATCTCCTTGAAAGCCACTTTAGGAAATGTGCATGAACTATCCAAGTAAGGTCGCTGAAGTTCGATGTTTTTCGCCATAGTCAGGTTCGTCGTGTTTCATCAATGCCATTGTTCATAGCTGTACCAAAATTGGTTAACAAGTGGGTACTGAACAGTCGCTTAAACACAGTGATCAGCAAAAGGTCCATTCTTACCGGCCGACTTTCCACGTATATTTCATATGAAACTTCTCACTCCAACTGACCGCCCTCAGTGGAATCAGCCAGCTAAATTAAGAGTGTTGCTGGTTTCACCGGTTTCTCGCGGAGTTGGCAGAATAAAACGTCCAATATTCCCGCCTCAAAGTGTACATGTGTGAATCGGCTGCGCAACAGTCTCACTCTCAATGTGACAGTCAGGTTGCGGTTCTTCTGTGTCAGTATACGTGGGATCAGATCAGTTCGTAGGGCCTGATGGCTCCTTCAGAGGTGTTCTGTTTCTTGCACACGCAGCTGATTTGCTTATCATGTGCGGTAGCGGCTTGGAAAGATGAAATCCTCATTCCAAGTTGAGGCAGAGAAACACAACCAGATAACAGCCTGTAGAGCGTGAATAACAAAAGAAGCGTCTTCATCGTAACGAGTTCCTGGGAAAAAACTTCCAGTTTAACAGGTGCAGTATGATCTGTGCGATTAGCCTTGGAGCCGATCCGCATAATCTGAGTTTTGGAAAAACTAGTCGATGTTTTGTCGGATTAAAAGTTGTTGTCGTTCAATAAGAGATTTCAATCGCCCAACCAGTGCCCAACTGCGTCAAAACCAATCCGCAGTGCACTGATATCACTAGCATTTCAGATATTTAGCTTATTGGCATACAGAAGAGAGCTACCAGAAATATTGTTCGGAAGGTGGTTCTGGTACACGGTCGAAAACATTGGCGAAATCGGAGAAGGTAGCTTCTGAGATGTGTTCATCTTCTATGGCCTCCGTCAGACTGCCCGCTGGTATGAGCACACGTATTATGCATGATCGGCCACGAAGGATGTCACGCTGTTTGAAGCAAAAAGATCGTTTGATAAGAAGTGCTTGAGGATGGTGACTTCTAATAAGCGCTCCATTACTTCAAATGGTACATCAGTAAGGCCGGTTTGCCGAGAGGGTCGTGGTTTCCCTCCACGAGCTGGGGAGCATAACAGTCTTTGGAGCTTGTCCAAACGGTTTACAGGGAGGTTCTGCGAAGCTAGTAGCTGTTTCTCTGAAGGTCTTAAAGTGAACATCGTCTGTACTAATCACACTCTATGGATTGACCCTGAATAAAAGGTTTTCAACATTTAATGCAGCAATGGGGAGGTGGTTGGCAAGAGATTTTTGGCAGTAGGTTGTTAGTTAGGCAGTTCCACATTGAAGGTTATCGAGTAACATAACATGCATAACATGGCAGCAACTAGGGGACCATATCCAGTCTGTACATCAGGGAGTCATGGATGAAGAGTTGAAGTTCTGCTTTTCCAGTCAGTGCACCTTCTTAACCAGAAGGATTTTGTTCATGCAAGCTCGCGGTAGGGTCTTTTCATGTACGAGCTTAGTTTGCTCACCGAGTTCCGCTTGCACTTACTTCGAACAATGTGGAAAATGTTTAAAATCTCGAAGGTTTCCGTGACGTTTATGGATTGTGAACAAGTGAGACCTTAACTGTTAGGCTACTTTTTACCTAGTGAGGCGAAAAGTGATATAACTGCTTAGTATTTTCTGTAGGAAACATTGAAGAGTTTGATACTTATCTTTTCAGAAGCATGAGTCCCAAATGCTTCTTCGTAAACTTGAGTTTTTCTCTCCTATTATGTTTGTTGTGTTACGTTATTCACGTCATTGGTGTACTGTACAATTAGTAATTATGCGTATGGTGTTCCGTTACAGACTGATGTTGCGACCTGGTTTTGGATCAATTCTACGTCGTAACTTCAACTCTGGATTTATTCACTTAACACATCTTCAGTACTCATCGTCTTCATTTTTTATTTGTCCACCATTAAACATGCGTCGGGATGTTGTAGGCGGCAGGAACGTTGCAGACCTATCCGTGTCACCACTGTCAGTGAACTTTCCTCCTTTCTGACAGTCGGGTCCAGCTCTATGGTTCTTGGAAGTTGGTACTATTTTTCGCGAACATCCTAAAAACAAACAGACCACTATGTTTTGCTATATGGTAGCTAAACTCCAAACAGGAACTACGCACGAAGTTCAAGACACCATAGCTAATCCCGGCATAGTTACCCCATACACTGCTCTGAAACGGGTGCTTTTAAGTCGAATAACGCTGTCCGGACAAAACTGATTACGACAGTCACTCAGTGATGTTCGGCCGGGTGACTGTCATCCCTCCCAACTGCTGCGTCATATGCAAACTTTGTTGAGTGACGAACCCACGAGCGAATGTTCACTAAAATAGCTGTTTGTTCAACACCTGCCAAGTCCTGTCCAAGTAACACTTTTGCCCGTCACCGACCAGAGTATGGACAGCCTGGATTCATCGGCGGATGCGGTCGTCGAATCCATACCAACTAACAGCACTACTGGATTCAGGCAGTCACCATCCAGTTCCTCTGACACAACACCGTTTATGCCCTTGGTCCGTGAACAGCAACGAAATATTCAAAGAATCTTGCTTCGGTTGAATCAACTTACAACGCGACTGTCTCCGTGAAACTTATAACGGAGTACTAATCTTCGTTCACGCGGTCTATCATCGAACAAATCTCCATATGAAGCTTATATGACAGAAAAAAGTGTCTGTTACCAGAAATTTGGCGCTGGTGTATGACGTTTCACCACTCCTACTGTTTTCTATCCAGCTTACAAACATTCGGAAAACAGTAGCGCCGGGTGAGTTCTATGACAAACACCGCTGGTTTGCTAACTTTGGCAAAAGTGTAGTTTACCGGTATGGTGTTTCAAGGCCGAAGCGAGTTCGAAACGGCCATTTAGGCGCGAAGGGATATTTTTCAAATTTTTCATGAAATATTAAAATGCATATTACGGGACATGTATATAGATTTCTCCGAGTATACTAATGGTGTTGCAATGGAAAAAAACAGGTGTACCTAAAAATCGCCCATATTCGCACTTTTGTTGAAAAAAATGTGTCGCCATTTGTTGTTGGCTTTCCCAATCGATTTTACGTTCTGAAACCGTTTCCATTAAAATTTTCGTGGTGGAATACAGCTATTCATTTTGCAGAAACGCTGACTTTTGCGCGGTTTTGGAGATATTATAGAACTTGTAGTTTTCGACCACGTTGTGTTTACATCGCATTGTACACGG
>JTDE01007309.1:2409-25404 GCA_014338405.1 Paragonimus skrjabini miyazakii | reverse complement strand
AAAAGCGTTGTATATTCATTATATCGGGGGCGTCAACAAATATGTAACCATGAGATTAGGAAGCGGATACTTGGCAATGAGTCGAGCGGCTTCATTCACGCAGTCTTTTGAGGTTGTGTAGACTAGTACACTTGAGTCGCGCACTAAAAATTCCAATCAGCCGTATCCCTAGTCAAGCGCTCTGTCAGAGTCGCAGGGGTAGACTAACGATGACGTGGCAGGTGGAATTCAAAACAACCACCCGTTGGCTAATCTTGATGGGTTGGTTTCATTCTCCGGGTTTGTCCCTCGTGAGTCACACGGTCGGTGATTGGTGACGTAATAGGCGTCGCGTAATGAAGTTCACTGACGTGAAGTAAATGCAGTTAATAAGGTGAGGCAGTAGAAGTTTTAAAGATACTAGCTAGTGGATATCGCCTTATCCTCACTTAGGATCCTTTTGTTTGTGTAGTGGTGTTAAATCCAACATATCTGTAAGCAACTGCTAAACGAATGGCACTCCTGGTTTCATTGGAGGAACAACATTTCACACTTTTATCGGCTTTAGATGTTCCATTGTCATCTTCACGTGTCGTGATATCAGTTTTAGATGCTCCAATGGGTTTCTCTGGGTTCCAACAATGAACGGCGTACGGCTTCTAACGTGCATATGGGTTGGCTGTCAGACAGACTTGTTGACTCGTGCAGACCGAGGCGACACGGGTCCGTCGAGTGCAAAAAGTTGACGAAGCTAGCTCGTCTGTATCCAGTTGCCAGCCGACGGGCGCGCATGCTAACACATACGAGGTAAGCGCTGAGCGTGTGTATTCGTACGACCTAAAACGCACACGAACAACACCTCCAATGATCTGATCGTCTGTTTGTGGGTTAACAAGCGACTTATTCAAGTCCGTATATGCTCCGGTCGTCGTTGTCCAAAAGACCGGATAAGTCCGGGGAACCTCGCTCGAATGTTAGAACAGTGACCATTACAGTAACAGTCCGATTGCTACCGTGGTAGCCGAAGGGCTGAAACACTCAGAGTAACCATTCTATTGCGATTCCAAATCTTGAGCAAATGGTCACCGAGATGGGCAGCAAGCCGTTGTAAGTGCATTCTGGCTTCAGGTGAACTAGATGTGATTCAGGCAAGACGAACTGCCTTATGTAAGTGAATGTATTGCTGTGTATGATGATGATGTGGATGGAGTACGGCGATGTGGTGTTTGTAGCACGTCGATTTTGATATACTGCATTCTGAGTGGACCAAGTTCAGTGTCACTTTAGACATCTGAACACTATGCGTTGAGCGCGTAGCGCGGTTTACAAACACATTCATAGGATTATTCGGCAAACGTCTTATAAGAGTTTGACGTGTACCAAACCCTCACACCGAGCTCTGTTAGTTGAAGAACTGACAATCACGAGATGCTCAAACCATATGAATGATTGGACAAACAGATGAGCAGAGTAATATGCACGAGTTTGTTCTGAAATAGACGGCCTTTTCTTCCTCGTATACCAACACCGAATTGGTCTGCATTTGGTGGAGACTGGAACAAACTAATGAAATGAGGAATGATGGTTCGATTAACAACTGGCGTCCATCATTGATCACGTGGACGGTCTGCATCGAAAGACCAACAACGACGGATTGCTCTATTCAAGTTCGGCGAATGAGTAAGCAACATGTTAGGTTGACTAATTGCAACTAGTGGTTAGCTTGAATCCTTTGCAGATGTCTCAGAAAATATTAGTAAAGCAAAAAGGATGGATGGTGTGCACCGGGTTTTTAGTTTCTGTTATGGTTTGTTCGCACGGCTGATTATAAGTTATAATTTAACATTTTTATAAATAATCAGGGACTTTCAATATCCACCATTATTTCAACCAACTATATTACTGGAATGCAGCTAATTGCGGCTAATCTGTACTCAGTAGTATTGTTCCGTTAACACAATAACCAGCAAATCACTGTGCTACTCTCATGAGATTGTTCGTCGTCCCTGAGGCCAGAGCGGACTTGTAGTGGTTAGCCGCCTACCTCGGGCATTATTTACCTTGACTTTGGAACCATCATCATCACGGCAGCACTGAGGCCGATCGAAAGGTATTAGGGATCGAGCTGTCGCTCACCTCAACAATGGTGTTGAATGTCGAAGAAGAAAACTTTACTAAGAGGATTTAAAATAAGCGAAAAAAGATTGGGCGGAAGGACTGGAATTGATATGAATACAGGCACGCCATTGAATGAGGCACACTACCATCTTAGATCAAGTTCCTAGTCTGCGATCTGAATGCCCACGAGAACCCTAGTCAGGCAGACGACACCTATTCACCCTAATCAATGCAACAACCGCGTTTATGAGCCGTGATTCCAGTCCACAACACCTCTCGGTTTCCGTTCACACGATCACGTGACTTGTAAATAGGGATGACGGTAGCCTCCTTCCATTCCTTGGGAAGGATGCCAGCAGAAAGAGTTGACATGTAGAAGTCATAAAATAGTTTGGCAAATACAGATGACGTTTTCCTCAGTATTCGTGGACGAATCTGATCCAGGCCCATTGAACTAAAATGGTTAGACATGGAAAGCAAATACTGAACTTCGTACACTGAGAATTCTGCATATAACAGGCTGGTTAAATACCCGTGGGGACACACGCTGGGACGAAGGTGATGAATCAGAGTTGTAAACGGCGGAGTACTGATCCTTGAATACCTCAGCGACGACGTTGGCTTCGGAGGTGATTTCCGTGTTCGAATGTTACAAGGACTGTGTTGAAGGTGGGTTCTTGCGACGCTGCCACACGTTTGTGAAGAGGAGGTTTTGTTTGAGCGTGCTATTTCGAGCACTTTTGATTACTGTTGGAAACGATAGCGATGGGTTTCTGGTTTGCATCGACTGCACATTTTGCGGAATGCCTCAGCGTCTTCTGGATGCCACAGGTGAAACAGGCTGTCAACGGCAACTCGCACCACACAGGTGTCTCATTGGCAATATTACAGGCTGACGAGATAGCGTTACTGAGGTATGCGAAGTTTTCCACAATCTCAAGTGGATTGCCTGCAGTAATGAAGGTTGGAGTCGAAATGTCCCAGTTTTGAGGCAGCACTTCATACTTTGAAGGTGGGAAGCGCACTTCATACAAACCAGCCCGGTCATTCACCTTGTTCAGCATGGTATGCAAGTCTCCGGCAAAGGGACTAAGGAAGATTGTCATCCGCGTATTCCATATCGGTCAACTTAGCGCCGGTTAGAAATCCAACATTAAGCTCATTAAATTCCTCAGGCACACACCCCCGAATGTCGTCCATGACAAAAATGAACAAGAAGGGTGTTTGGCGGCGCGTCTTCTGACGAATCATTCAGGATGCATTACGCCATACCGATCGATCGACCCAGTTCCGGGTGGTTTAGTGATGGATGGTAGTATGGTTCCACTAAGATTGCATCCTTGCCGTCGGACGTGTGTACGCTGTCTGGGCGGTGTTTTCTGGCGTTTGATTTTTAATGCCCCCTGTTGCGTGATTTGTTCTAACGCTCTGACTGCCGTATGTGTCCGTATCATCTGATTCGCTCTACATTTTTCTGCCATATATGATCGTCTTGTTTGATTTGCTCTGTGTCTTGTCGCCCTATGTTTACAGTTCATGTTGCCTAGTTCTGACTCGGTTTTCCAATAAACGGTGTTGCTGCGTCTCTTCTTCCTCTCAGTTTCGGGTTAGACGATTGAGCCCGTAATAAAAAGAGGCGATCCAACAAAAAGAAATCGGACGCCATTGACGAACACTACTAAAAGTGATGAACCCTCGAGACAATTGTCCACAAACCCTTCCCCTACTTGAGGAATGGGTATACAGTGATCTCAACAGATTCACATATTTCCATTGAACTCCCTTGCGAGAAAGACAGTTCCAGAGAACGTTACGAGTAACTGAATTGAAAGCAGCTTTCACTTCCAAGAAGACCACAGTTATCGACTGTCTGTGAGAGTGCCGATGTTCCAAGATCCGTCGCAAGATAAAAGTGTGATCAACACACCGACGAATAGATTGTAATCCTGCCTGTTCTTCACGAATCTGACTTTCTCTAGGCTTAGTTGGCCGACGTGGAATGATACCAATGAGTTACTAGGACGCAACAGACACCAGACTGACGCCTCTGTGGTTGTCACATAGACTTCGTGCCCTCTTTTTGAAAACGAGAATTGCTGTTGACAAGAATCAAGTATGAGGTACCTCTTCGATTTCCCAAACCGTCTGAAGGGGGTTTGTCAGTTCTGTTGTCAGCTTCTCTCCATCATCCTTGAAAGAGGAAGGTAGAGAAGATCTGGTCCACGAGCCCTATTACGTTTCAGTTACTTAAACTCTAGGACTACTTCTAATTCCGACGTGGGTCGTCTGGAAGACAGTAACTGATTATTCGGGTTCCCTCGTCTACAAGGTCTAGTTGAGGCTAGGTGAACTGTTTCTGAAAATGTTCAGCCCACCTGTAGACTCGGCGCGGTTGGCTGGGAATAAGTAAACCATCTTTTTTAGGTATGGCTTCACACCGACTCGACGGCCAGTACAACCAAGGATCATGAGAAAAAGCCTTCTGTTATTCCCACATAAAAAGGCTTGTTCCGTCTCCTTCGGCTGTTAGGCCAGGTGATGCTCACGGTCTTGCGCAAGCTTTTGGTCAGTCTGCGTTTGAGTACTCGATGGTTGTCATATTCAGAACCAGGTGGAATCGAGCGACTCCTGTTTATAAGGTTTACCGACGTGACAGAAATCCAACCCTGTCGCGACTGCAGAGCCACTCCGCAACGTATCTCCTTACAGCAAATTTTCAGCGCCGCTGCGGTTTGTTTCTAATGTTCATTAGGTTCCTATAACTGAGTCATACTGGGCATTACTTTCTGGCAAATTTTCATTTTTTCCTCCCTCGAGTGTCAGTTAATTATCTTATACTTCCTGGTGTATAACCTCCGAGCAGATGGCAGAACAAAACGGGCACGCAGAACAGCATGATCTAAATCCATGTGGTTGCTCTAAAATGCACGACAGTCTTTAACACCCTGACTGACTGCTGTGTGATCGAGTTGTGTCCATAACCAAGAAGAACAGCATACCAAACAGTTTCCATCCGCCTTCCCTCCGGAGAAGGAATACTAAGTTGAACGTTACAATCACTTGTTAGTATTGAGATGTAACTGTTTAATCTACTCTAAAGGGTCAACGACAGCGTCAAAAAACGCATCGTTGGTAGCATCCGGACAGCTGTCTGTTGAAGCATACGCCGATATAATAAATGTACAACGCTTTTCCAATTTGCGTTGACAGACTTTAATCGGTGTGCTGAATCTAACAGCGCGTAAGCGATTGTTCACAGGAATCCACTCGAGCAAACATCACTCTACTCCAGAACTCAGTGCAATTCCCACTCGAGCTTGGCCACGAGATTCAGCTTCGGCGTCACCAGTAACCTGGAGAAAGAAGTGCTTGAATCCGCAGTAATCTGAAGGTGAGGTCAAATGGATAACGGTGCTAGAATCATAGACTCGTGTCTCCGATACGCAGTATACATCAAGCTCCAGACTTAAGAGAGTACTTGCCGGAGCAGCACGTCGGAGAGTGGCAAATGTTAATCAATTGTCGTGGCTTTAGAAAACGGTTATAACTCGAGGGCACAGGGAGGGCAGAAAACTTGGGGGTAAAATAAGACGAAAGTCTTCATGAATGACCAGTGTTACTATCAGGAGAACGATAACTCATGATACTTCTGACTATTTTTGCCGCGGAAGTTGGGTGAACTTGAAGTTCCCCGAGTCTTCGACTCAAAAGTGTAACCTGCGAGACTACAGGATACAGGTTTTTCTTGGAGGATTCTATCCGAGATTCTGATTCATTTGGCAGTGTGGGACTTGCATAGCTCGAGGGCGCACGGAATAAGACATTTATATCCGATTCTGAGCCTTGCTATGCACAGTAAATGTATTCAAAGTTACCTCAGGCTTGCGAGTGAAACTGAAAGCTTTCCGACCATACTGAATAGTACGTCGGCGGTCACAGTCAACCATTGGGCGATAGAAATGCTCTCTGTTTGCGGGTACCTTCCCTGGTTTCATTCTTCCTGTTTTGGATAACAGTCTTGCCGCAACCATAAGAATAGTTCTGCCGTGTGCTCGCAGGATCATGCCTCACTACCCAAGCATATCTACGCGGTCAGTAATGCGACATACAACTTCATGAGTATATCTACTTTTCGTCTGACGGCTTTCCTTTGGTCGACCTGGTAAGGTTGCACTTGTTAGGACCGAAGTAATAGTTAACATAGCCATCCGGATCGTGGCAGTGCACAGGCTTGACCACCAGATCAAGGTGACAGTGTATGTTGGCTTTGAAACCGCAGTCGATTGGTTACTCTAAGTGTTTCAGCCCTACCTTCGGTCACTGTTCTAACATCCGAGCGAGGTTTCCTAGACTTAGCCGGTCTTTCGGACAATGACGACCGGAGCCTATGCGGACTTGAATAGGTCGCTTGCTTGTCCACAAGCAGACGATCGGATCGCCAACTATCACTTACCTTTAAACTCATGATACCGTACGATTATCTGATGGCTCTCTTTGTTAACCTTGTTGTTGGTTGTAAACGGGAAGGATATCCGTTTAGTTTGAAAACTGTCTGTCAACAAGCCCAACATTCCACAGTTAGTTGCGCAACAGAGTTCTTTTGGACCTATTCGAAAGTGGGTAGTTTGTTAGATCTAATCAGTCCGTTTAGCATCGCTTACATTTTGTCTCGGAGGATCAGAGGCGGTTAGCACAGTGTCTGAAGTATTATAACGGGCGGAATAAGCGATATCAACAGTCAAGATTTATGCACATGCGACCAAAGACGTAACGTGAACGTCGGAGTGAGAATAAATATGCATATTGACGGTGGTGGTCAAGCCATCACACGTTTGGTGATGCAAGTCAGTTGCAACTAACACACAGGCGAGTGAATATAGCTAGAAAAATAGGTAACCGACGCGCAGGTGGACGACGCGACGCGCTTTCAGTTTCTGGCAGTTGGCTATTCATCCTACATATATTTATCTATGCTAACAAAAAGTTAGTTTTACATTGTAAGCCACAAAGGGTCATTGAGAAGGTTGAAGGTATGTCTGTCTTCTGTGGACGCTTCTCTAAACGCTGGAGCTGTATTGGTTGTAGAGAGATATGGTGACCTTCAAAATGTGGCTATGTTCTAACTACGCCAATATGAACCTCCGTCACTGAGGCTATTTGTCTCACTGGTTATATATACAAGATACTTATATCACATTGCGGGTGGCTACAAATGACAGTTTTATCTTTCGTGTGCATCACGTGAAATGCCCTGTCTGCTAAATTGTGCTTGCAATTGCTGTTTAGACATCAAACTTAACGATTCGATATTCCTTAGATGGTCACCAGTGATCAAGTACCCGCATGCACGTGTTATTTTCTTGTCACATCCCTAACTTTTATTTCACTTTGCTAAGTTTGTCTGTTTTTGTTAAAATTCCCGACTTCTGCTGTTCTCACCTATTTCGGTTCTAATTTTTTAATGTCGTTTTCAGGTTGTATTTTTATTCCTTTAAGGCGTGATGTTCTGATTGAACAGTATTTCTTTGTTACTACTGATTCTGATGGAATTCAACACTCTTCCTTTGCCACCGAACTGGGAAACTCGTTTCGATGTCGAATTACAGCGATGGTAGGTTTCTTGTAAATTTGATAATTTTCAGGTTTTTCGTCGACCATGCCAATAAGTCTACCAGCTGGGAGGATCCAAGACCAGCCTATTATGCTGCTCATCCTCCGGATACCATCTCACCAGTAGTAAAATTGTGTTCATTTATTAACTGTGCAGTCCCAAAAGACTCCAGTAGAAGGCGTTGGCCGAACAGTTAAACAATCCGAAAATAGCGCATATCACATGCAGTCCTCCATCACGTCTGATTCTGCGTACTGCGTCATTGATTCGGAACCTGAGCAGCCATTATCCTCAAGGTCAGTACTTATTCTTACATTCGTGAATACACATTTTTTGTCGATTACGCGTACGCCTATGAGCGATCGTCAAGCGGCGTTATGTAAGCATACTTTGTAAGATTCGTGTTAATTAGCTTATTGTGGTCACTTCCTAATAGGGGTTCACATTTTTATTGTTTATGTTTAATTTCTATACACACTTAAAAGTTAGACGGCAACCGCGTATTGCCTTAGATTCATTGAGATTAAGGCGGAATTATTCATTTGTTCATGTTTACTTATGTCAGTTTAACTTGAAGGGAGTGCGCTTGGGCGGCATGATGTTTCAACGTTTAATCTAAGTCAACAACAGCTTGTTCTGATTGACAACTACATGCATGCGCTCATAGTCTTGGGTTGCGAAGTCTGATCCCACTGGTCGTCGTGGTTGCCACACTGCGGACTCTTACTAACTGCAAACTGTCGTACACAGGGTCCTTTTATCAATATACGTCAGTTACTACAGTGGTACTTCCTTACGTTTCGATTGGTATTTCAATATTCTCCTTTAGTGTTGTTTTCTGATCAGAACTTTTGAATTTCCAGTGCTCGAACTCTTACTATTCAGGCTAACTTGTGGCAACCTAAAACAATTTCAAAATCGCGGAAATTTGAATGATTACGGAGAACCGCCTTAGGCGAATATGTTGCTGATCAATCAGTGCTGTTTCATACATCGTTTCGGAAGGCATCTACGCTAGGCTATAATCTTGGAAATGTGAAGGACTAGAACCACTATGGTTCTTATCGTTTTGATTTTATCATGATCATGAAAGCAGTGTAATCGTTTGTTTGTCTTTTAACTATATACTGACGATTACAACTGTGGGCATTTAAAGCCGTGTTCTGAAAAGTTTATTATTGCATTGCCTTTCCTATTCAAGACGAGGATATTTGCCTGATCACTTTTCTAAACCAGGCTGATGTCTCGAGGGATGTGTCATGTCATACCCTGTAACATTTTAGTCAATTGCAATATTTGCGTAACCCGTACATTTTTTACTCGTCACAACGAAACTGGACCTTGACGCGGTGTGACGACTTGCGCATCTCGATTACTTAACTGGGCGGTGTAACGACCGCACCGACAGTCACTCATACTAGACAATAGGTGGAGGTATGACAGACCACAGGCTCCTGGTTTTCCAGGTTGATGGTTGGAAGAAGGTTGACATCTTTTTCTAGAACAAGTACAATTTCTGGCACACTGCTACCTGCCCGCTGCCTTGCGGCACAGGCTTTCAAACTGAAGACTGGTTGAGAACCCTAATCGTTCTCCTGTCTAGGTCTGGACGTTCTGACAGTATCTCAGTCCACATACAACCATGAATACTCACAGCACCAATAATTTTATACTGCGTCGCCCGTCTCGGGTCACCATATCTGCTGCATATAGCAGAGTGGATAGGCGAAAACATGCTACTGCTGACCTCTCCTCCAATATTCTGTCAAACTTCAATCTCAAGCCCCTGTCGACCCCCATTTCTGGTGATTATTCTGCAGGTCCCACAATGGGTATAGCTAATCATAGTAACAGTGGGCTGATAAGTCCCATCTCTTACCATTCAGTCTCAAATCTCTATCGTTCTTTGCTTAGACCTAGAACGCAAATTACTATAGGTGCTTTCAGCGCTCGTAATCTAAAACCGATAGGTCAGCAGGCCGTTATAGCGTGAACGTTAGCCTCGTTGAATGTTGCATTTCAGAGACTAAAATACAGGACATTTGCCAAGGTGTGGAACTAACAGCGCTATCATCTCCTATCCGATACTGGTTATCTATTTTGGTTGACTCCATGACCGTTGCTATCGGCCAAGCTGGAATTGGTATAGTCCTCAGCACGACGACCACAGCCACATCAATAGATTGGATTGCTGTTAACAGTACACTTTGTGCCTTCCGCCCAGCGGGATCCGTTGAAAACACTCTATGTCTTTTTCAATTTAGTATGTCCCAGTGTCATTTTGAGATGTCCCAAATGGGTTAGCTGGATTTCAACGGCAAACGGGATTGCACGGTTAATGTACACATGGGTAGACTGAGAAACACAGGAATCGGTTGGCTCTTATTGGGTGAGAGGACGTGGTCCCGCAAGGTGCAGAGAGTGAGCCAAGTTAGCTGGTCTAGACCTAGTTATCTGGAATATCTTAAATTAAAATCGAGACATCTCAA
This sequence comes from Paragonimus skrjabini miyazakii, assembly GCA_014338405.1. Taxonomy (NCBI): domain Eukaryota; kingdom Metazoa; phylum Platyhelminthes; class Trematoda; order Plagiorchiida; family Troglotrematidae; genus Paragonimus; species Paragonimus skrjabini miyazakii. Next base: position 15,207 of record JTDE01007309.1, on the reverse strand, counting down.
ACTGGAAGAAATATAGACGTCAAATCTTCACGGATCTCCTTTTAAGAGAAACCCAATTTTGAAGATTCTGAACTTTGTCTAGATTCGAACCAACCACAGAAACAGTTTGTCCAATGATGCAAGTATTCTATCGATTGAGCTACTTTTTCTCATTACTTTGATTTCATTGTTCAACAATGGTATTGATGGATTCCAACGTGAAATATTTGAGAGGTCCTGCTTAGAAGTTGAATCTGCTATGTCATTTGGTGGATTCCCTATGACAAAGTGAGTCCAGATGTGAAATTTCTGCGCTTCCGCCCTCGCAAAAAACATAGGGTTAGATTGACTCCAGTCATTACTAGGTTTTCTGCTTCCCATCTGTTTCAATTATTCTGCAGCTCGAGAGGTAGACATTGGGGAAGAATAAACAAGGTTTCCCTCTGGCCGAAGATGTGTCGATCAAATTTTCACCCTGCCAAATTCGGGAGTAGTGTCATACGTACTGCCGGCCAGCAGTCGCCGGAGTTCTCGTCTGTAAAGATACGTCCGATTGAATAGATCGATCTAGATTCTTAGACTCGCTTAAATGCCGAAGTGTACCTACCAAGTATGTGCACATACTGTCGGTGCTTTATTCCCATACTTTGGCTCAAGCTAGAGTTCACGGTGAACTGTCTGATAGTTTCAGCACCAGGAGCGGCGTACATGAAAGCTATGCAATTTCACTATTTTTGTTTACTTTTCTCATGGACGAAATACTGGAGGCTTGTCTGCGGCGTGGACCTGCCACCTGATGGGAGACTGACTGATTCCGGTTATGCTTCTGACAAGGTGTTGTTCGACAGTTTTCAAGCAGCACAGACAATACTAGAAGCTAATTTACGCTCCGCTAAACGTTTTGGAGTGCGCTTTGCAGCCTCACAGTATAAAGTGCCTTCACAGGACTGCTGTGGTTACTCAGATTTGATGTTGGGTAGTTAGATTACGGAGATCGTTGACCGATGTGTTTACTTGGGAAGCTACATCAGCGACCGCGGTGGTGTAGGAAATGAAATAGCTCGTACCGTTAAGGTAATGACAGCAGTCGGTAATCTAGCACACCTCTGGAAGCTGGGCCGGATTCTTCTGAGGCTTAATGTTCGCGTATGTAAGATAATTGTGAAAGCTCTGTTACTATACTGCTACGAAAGTTGGCCACTAAAGATAGAAGACGCGAACTGTCTCAAAGTATTTGGCCATCAATGTCTACGTTTGATCGCTTGAATCGAGTAGCACCAACGAGTAGACGACAAGAGGATTATGCAACGGACATTTGGGCATGATTGTTAGGCACGTTTTTTTGTCCAATCTTTACGTTTGCACTGACTTAGATGACTAGGCCATGTACCATTGATGCCAGCTAGTTGTCTGCCACACTGATCACTCTGACGATGCTGCGACCGACTGGCCTAAGGTGGTGCGAGATGGACAGATGATGACCTGGCGTAGAGGAGTGAAATCGTTCACCTAGGGTTTGGTCAGTGTAGGTCCGATTCGTCTTCCGGGCTGGAGACCTCGCGACCCACAGAGTCGGTGGTTGAAGACATCAGATGAGATGGTGGTTAATCGGGCTCGGTGGCGTGAATGTTGTTTGGCCGGTTGTCTGTGAAATGAGTGCACTTAATGATGCGGAGCAGTGAAAGCTGACTTGTTGTTGACGCCTTACTTTCATGTATGACTCGATTTGTTTGCAAAGTGTAGGCACTATGTATATATATATGGTTGGTTTTATTACTTAGGTCACTTCCTCTCTCTTGCTTTTTTTGTCGGGCTAAGGGCCTGTTTATCTTCTTTGTCACGATTATATAACCGTTAAGCATCAGCGAGAGCCACGGACATACGATTAAGCTTATTGGCACCACAGATACGGTTGATATAATGTTGACATCCGAATAGAAGAGAGCGAAGTAACCATTCTTCAAGATATGAGACCATCTTGCATCTGAGTTAGCTGGAGATAGCTTTTATTTTTAGGAATCTGCCCAATTCTCTAACGATGTTGTAGAATCTGTTAAGATTTGCGGCTATACGCAGTCTATCGGGACAACCGTAAACTTCCTGATTCGGGGCAGAACACGATAAACATGCCGAAGGTTTATTTGGATAAAACTGGTTCTGTTCAAAAATAAGCAACGGTTAGCAAATTATACAACTCACAACTAAGTGAATTCTCAGCACGGAATTTAACCGTCAGCAAATATCAACCAATATACGGTGACGTAAACAGTCCATTGAGACGGTACAAAATAAACAGAGGGAGAGTTCAAATAAGAGTTCACAGTTTTGCTGCAGAGTGGTTTACGTGTAATAATGTAAGAAATGTTCGGTCAGTATTTGATGTAATCAATACATGGAGATATGTACATGGGACTTACAGTACCATAGTTTGACCAATGGAGTGTAGGTATGAGAGCAGTTGAGATTGACGTTGTGCAGATCACCGATTATGGATGGGTAGCGGGCCAGCATCCGTGGGTCGTAGAGTCGCGGGACCGGGTGTTGAGGTTCGGTGGTTCGAGCCTCCCGGCGGGTGTTCTGCCATCGCGCTTTCAATTTCACTCGTACTAATCTAAACGAATTTCACTAATTCTGGCCGGAATCAATATATGTGTTCTTCGAAAGGTAGGTGTATAAGTAAGTTTTTCTTATTCGCCTCTCATGTGGCAGACTGCTCATGCGTGATGCTCGTTAGCTGAAGCTTTAGAAACATCTCCTGACTCAAAGCATTTGGGTTTCCTCCCATTTGATTGTCCTACCTCCTTATACAGCTTTTTCTGATTTACTGAACGCCTCCTTGATTCCTAATGTTACACTTTAATCACCGACTCTCCCTTATTCCTCTATTCAATATTGTTTGTGCGTCATATTACCGCGTCTAGCGGATGTGCTGTCTGTTCAGCGATGAGCTATCCAGGTGCGGAAGTGAGAAAAGGACTTAATCGGAAACTTAATTCCACCCGAATCTGTTGGTTTGATATCTTGAGTCTGTTTGATCAGCTCCTTACTTGTACCCACAGTATGCCTTTCACTGAAGTTAAATATTTCCTAGAAAGAAGTTACCATTGTAAGGTTGTGTCATACGGCTAATTATGTATGGATGCTCAGATCTTGAAACAAGGTTTTTTGAGTACAAAACAGAACTTTTCTAGTTTCTGTACTACTATCTTCCATACAAAGAATAATCATAATAATAATCATCGTCATAAGCAACAATACATCAGTGGTTCCCACTTATCCTTAACTGCCGCACAACCACGAAGAAGAAAAAAGCAAACCCTATACAGTAGGGGAGAAAAAAGAGGGGAAGGGAAAAAGACCTAACCACTGTATATTTAAGCATTCAACATCAAAGTGTTGCAAGATGTTGCAAACGGATAACCGAGCTGTGGTTGAAAGTAAGACGCCATAATCAAGACAGCTTCTTTACGACTTTCACTGTCCCGCATCATTAAGTGCACTCACTTCACAGACAACTCGGCCAAACAACGACACCATTCACGCCACTGAGCTTCACTAGCCGCCACCTCACTCAACGTCTCCAGCTAATGACGTTGTGAGTCGCAAGCGCCTCAACCCAGTCCACAATGGCCAACCCTTCCCTTGGTGAGCGATTTCATTCCCCTACGCCGGGTCATCATCTGTCCACCTCGCACCACCTTAGGCCAATCGGCCGCAGCGTCGATAAACAGTGCTCACAGTGAAAGGTATCCGCAACCAACAAGACTGTGAATGTCCAATACTTAATAGTAATCGTGACCAACCTACTACTTGATAGCTGCAGGCGAAATAGACGTATATGTTGATATGTTTCTTCAATTGTTACGTTATGACATCGATGTGTATACGAAATCATTTTTTGGTGATGTATACTGTTTAAGTCTTTAATTTGTATTGTGTATTTTCCTGTGTGGATCGGCTGAGATCACGTTAATCAAATGTTACTCTGTTTCTCCACCACTTTCTCACGGACACCTATTCAGTTTGCCGAAAGAGGAGAGTGTTGAAAAAACGGAGGATAAAGAAGATGACGCTCAAACCGAGATGTTTGCCACTTATTGGGAAGCACTGCGTGCTGCCTATCCTCAGTACAAAGAACGTCAGTTGGTCAAACTTTTGGAGCAGTAAGCAACCGCATTCGCTGGGCTTAGGTGTCTGCACATTTTTAATGTTGCATATGTATATATATATATACATCCACAACCCTATGGAGTTGGATCCAGTTTATCTTTTTCCGGGATTCAGCATGTTTCATTAGTTACGTCTGCTGGGTACAAAGTTAGCTTGGTTTTTTTTGATAGAGCAACGAACTGATCGGTTTGCTGCGAGCAAACGACCCCTTGTACTGGACTTTATGTGATCGGCAAGTAGTATATAGTCTATTTACAGACACTGATGATGACTCTGTTGGACTTGCATGAGACAGAAACTAAATCCCGTTCGTTTCGCGCATGGACATCCGTGGACGGATGACTAGGGCCGGAATAACACCGTTCACTGGGATAGTGACTAAGACAACGGGAGCACAGAGTGATGTTTGATTGTATGTGGCAATTTCAGAAAAAATCGACTCATGGGTAGCATTCTTATGGGATGCGAAACTCTGGTTAATTCTGGCGGATGTTGCATGCCGCAATCGTTTCTTTTTTTCCCTTACAACATTTAAGGCTCTTTCTTTGTTTACTAGAGTGTGAAATTGATTTTGACAAGTTGCTAGTTCACTGTAGGTGGTAGGGGTTTGGAGTTAGTCGAAGGTTTGATCATCTTGGGAGTTGTATCATAGCTGGCAGCGATGTTGAAGAAACGACCCGTTTTTCTCTCGCTAAATCGCTGTTAGCTTTTATCCGTCTGAAATGCCTCTGGCGCCGGTGCGACATCCGTCTCTCATAAAAGGGCAAGGTGTAAAACGAGACTGTGTGCACAGCTGTGAAACTTGGCTGTTCCACATCAGTGATATTCGTAAGTTGTCTGTTTTTAACAATCGTTATCTGTGGCACAGTGCCCGTGTTTAATGGTGACAGCACGTGAACAATAATGACCTACGATAACGTGTGTTAGGGACAGATGACCTCTCTTTACACGAAGTAGTTTCAATTCATCGGCTTAGGTGGGTCAGATGTGTTCTACGCCCATCATATCCTTATTATTCGCACACGTTGGGTATGATTTAAGGGGTCAGCACCGTAAGGAGTTAGGTTTGGCTTTTGTGAGCTCTACCTAGCTTCTCGGCTTGAATCCAAAGGTTGTTGAGTGTCATCGGCTAAAACCACTGAAGGACATGGCCGCGAATCGTTGTCAGTGACGAGAATGTTATTCATTCGTGATAGCCTTCTTTAGTGATCATTATTCTCACTTTTAAATAAATAAAGAAGACGAAAATATCTTCAATGATGTAAAACTGAGAAACCTTCCGTTCTTTTTTTTCGAACTAGTTTCGCTTCATGCTACTAAATTGACACTATCTGTTCAATGACTCTTCTGTTAATACTAAAATGCTTAACTGGCTTGCGCCATAGGTGGTAATAAGTCATTTCGCGAATGTGTTCAGCCAAGTTTTAAGTTCGTCTGTGCAATCCTGTTTGCAACGTTGTAACCATTTATAACAGTACCACTTTAATAGTATGAATGGAACAGCGAGTGCTTACGATCGAACACGGTTTCCCGAATTTGTGTCTATTGTATTGCATTTTGGACATAATCCTGGTTGGCATGCTACAGACACAAGCCTCACTAATTTGCACATGTGTGATTGTTTTTGTTCATTTGTGTTGGTTCGGCTGACACAATGTTTATACTCCTTTTTGTGTTTCGTTTGTTTTCCGTTTGTTTTAATGGAAGCTCATGACGTCTTTCGATACACCTTTTGAATGAAGTGGACTGATAAAGAACACTGCTGATGGACCATTGGCGACTTGTCCAACCGGTACATCTATTTGTTCACAACAATTCAATGGTAGCGTCGCTTGATAATCAATTACGCGGTTTCCGATTCGAACCCGGTTGATTTACCTAGTTGTACGCTGTCAAGCAACTTAGGCTGACGTGTTTGAGACTTTTCACTGGTGTCAGTGACAGTCACTGATTATCAGCATTGTAACGTGTTGCATTTAGTAAACGATGCGGTCTTGTATTCGTAGATCTCTTTCTTCTTGGCATTGAACTGCTGGGCCTTTTCAATCACCACTTGTGACCTTACAACGTGGAACGTTTAGAACGGCGGTCGTTTCCTTTTTGATTGTTGGTTTCTGGTGCTTCTTTCAGATATCTTGGTGAATCCGATGCCCTCAAAAAATTCGTGTCGAGATATGTACGTCGAAAACAGTCTGGTGCTTCTGGTCGTCGCGGTAAGGATAACGACATGGAAATGTTTATTTTTTGTTTCCCGACTAAAACATTATTCACTTCTATTGTCGATTAGGACGTGACGGTTAATTGACTTTTCCATGTTGAGTGTCATACACATAACACATTTCGTCACAGAAGACAAAATAAACGAGAATTCTATTTTCCATGCAAATCATCTAATGGTACCTAGGGTTTATCAAATGGAATGGTTTTATTTGAGTTTCGTAGAGAGTTGTTGGTTGTGAGATTGGAAACCATTTGACGAATCAGTGTTTTGTAATATGACATGGGCTTATTGGTTTTTCCGTATATGTGTGAAGTTTTTATGGATACCGTCTTACTGGTTTTGGTAACTCGATTGTTTACAATACGTAGAGGCAGTCCGCCTCTGATATTTTGAATTCAGTATTTTAAAAAAAGATTTTGGCGTCATCCGTATTCTCTGTTTCATCTTTATATTTGAACTTTTCCATGGTTATATTATAGGTAAGCGTCAGTGGCAACCACTAGCTTGAGACTGTCAAGACTAATATTCTTATTTTCTTAAGTTTGCTCGCTTTTGTTTCGTTTGTCAGTCAATCGGACCCCTTCGAAATTAACTTCAAGCAGATTATATCGATGCATAAACGCTTCCATTTAATTTGAATGGTGCTGACATGAACTGATTGGGGGCTGACTGAACTAGGGTTATTGAAGGGTACAATTATTCAACCTACTTTGAGTCTTCCTATCTTACGTTTTAGTTGATAATTCTGCCAACCTACATCCAGTGCAAATCATGTCATTTAACGTATAGAGCTTTGCTGGCGTTCGGCTTAGTTTTCACGTTATAAAGGATGTTATTCAACTACCACTCAATAGACGAGGGCAGTGACCATCCCAGGCAACTTTTGGTGTGTACTCACAAACACTACTAAGGGTCTGATTATTCGACATTTAGACAACTATGTCTCTGTTCAGTTGGGTGTAAACTGACGGGAGCTGACTGATTGACTCCTGACCACAAGTTGCTCACTTCATGTAGATTTTTGCGTCATTTTGATTTTGCCAATTAACTGCATCCATTCGTTCATCCATAACGGCTATAAGGCTGACCTGAAGATGAACTAACTTGGAAGAAGATTATTTACTAAAAAGGATAAAAATAGATAAACTAGACTAGGTGAAAAACTTGAAATATTACAAGTGCAGACACGCCATTGACTGCGACATGTTGCTGTCTAGGATAGCTTTTATAACGATCGGTTTGAGTGGCCACGAAAACTGTAACCGGAAACCATTTCCATGATGCATGCATTTGTTTTCACTCTTGTGTGATTACGGTCGAATATGTGTGATGTGTGGCTCATCCTAAATTCTCCGTTCCTCTCTTCAGGCAAACAGACAACCTCCTCGTCATCCAGACAGAACAGTGGATCGAACTACAAGAAAGAATATGTCCCTTATGTAGTTGAGATGCAAGCCGAAGCAGCTCGCGATTCTCGACCTAATCATCGGCATACCGTCAGTCAACCATGGAAATATGATTCAAACGTTCAGCTGAAAGACCATGATGGTCTAACAACTGGCACCTCGCGATCGCTATCTGTTCGCGAGTCGGTCTTGAAGGACATTACGAAGACTGGAACCGACAAATTTACGCGACCCGATGCGACCGCATTATCTTCAACGTTAGTTGGTCTCATTTACTCACTGTTCCTTTACTCAGATCGTTTCCGTTTCTTCGCTAACCGGACAATTGTTCGCGGCTAAAGATGTATCATTTTTCTGGCTCTTTGGGGACTCATTTTTATGCGAGCACTGAGATTTGTTCTCTGTTTGAACAACGAATTGTGACCCATATAAGTATCGGAATGTAAGGCTCTAATTTGTGTTGTTTTAATTTGCAGGCTGAAGTGCTTTTTCGGTTCTGCTCACCTTCAGTTTTCAAATGAGTTAAGAAATCTCTTTGAGATGCCGGCTTCATAATTCCTTGGTTTTCATTCACTTGCTAAACACAATAAGTTAACCAAGTATGGTAGCAATCGAGTGTACCGTTTTAACTCTCCAGAGTGAGAAAAGTTCTTGTTACAGAGCGGACGAACGTAATCAGAACCCGCTATTTTGCCACAATCCAGGGATTCATTGTCATCCTTATTTCCAACTTTGAACCGTATCCGGGGATACTACGATGAGTAGTTGCAGTTGGTACTGACAATAGTCCACGTACTAAGAAAGCACTACACAAGTACAACTGTGTGAAGAGAAAGGAGGCTAGAAAGCAAAAGGAGAAGTCAGCAGAGCTTCACGAAAGAGAAAATTCAATCACTTTCCGGATACAGCCTCGCCATTTCCTGGACCCACTGCGTGTTCGAGAGCGTTTCCAACCAACAAAACGAATGATCGCGAACTCTCAAGTGGACAGACGGCGTCTACCAACCTTGCTCAGTGGGGCAATCCAGGTTTTTGTAATCCGTAACCCCATTATCGCTTCTTCCAACCATCAGCGGCTTCACTAAACAATGGGAGTATATGACTCCACCGATGTAGGCGGCATTTTCATTCCATCAGTTATCAGTTACGAAACTGTACACTTCCCAACTGACCGCCGTCGGACGGTTGTGTTTCTCACATAGTCAACACATTTCATACAGGCTAACTGGCATAGGCAATAATGGTCGAATACCGAGAGTATAAATGCTCGTTCCGTACGAATTAGCCGTGCCTGTGATCCATGGAGAATAGCTGAGCATACGCACATAGTAATCAGTACTCGATAAAAATAATCTTCGGGACACCACAAATGACGAATGTTGGCGAATACACTGTGGATTTTTGCCATCCTCGTGAACATCTTATTAACAGTGTTACAAGCTGATTAGGTGACACTACCCAGGTAGATGAAGGGATCGACAATCTCCAGCTGTCTACCTGCAATACCTTGGACAAGATCAGTGCCAACCCAATCTTCTAACAACGTTACACTGTGAAAATATAGAACAACGAGCGCGAACGCTATCTTGCATGGCTGATCTGTGTCCGCATCCGTTGGCAGCAGTGCATCGTCATTCTCTCTGATGACACGTCATACTTAGTGCATATACACGTTTTCAATAGTCGCTCCTGGTCCCCCGACATCCTGGTGTTGAGACCTGATCTTCATTTCCCGCGTGTACGATTCGTGCCGTACTACTCACAAACGAAGGTGCATGTTATACAACAGAGTTTCCGTTATCTATCCTGATTTCCATATTTTCTGTTATCCGCTCACTGAGAACGATAGATTAAACTGGGAGTATTATGATCATAGTTTGAATTATATTAGTGCGAACGCTGGTTTACTTTGTTTGTTAGAGGATTGACCGTGTGACATCGCTCGGCTGGAGTGTTTAGATACTTGCTGTTTTGATGTTTCGATGATAGAGCATTATTACAGCAGACTCAAATCCTAACGAGAGACGTTTTACCTGGTGCTACTTGTTTTTTTAGTTGTTCTTCACCGGGCCCACAACAGTCTACTTATTTTCTACCTGGACGGACCAAGTCACCTGTGGCTACTACCCAAGTACGTTGGTCTTGGTTGCTCTCCCGATACTTTTACCGAGGTGTTCATTGAACTGATAAACGGTTCTTTTTCTGCACGGGTTCATGTCTGTCTTTCCAATCCTTTGGACAAACAAAGCACTGTATGTATTACAGTAATCCTCTAAATTTTCCATTGGTTTGACATATTTTGCGGAATCACTCCCGAGCTCACAACAGTGATCATTTTTATCTTGTCAGTTCCGCCGACAGATTCTACCCACAGTTAATCATGACAGTGACGCCTGCATTGATTGCAGGAAGATGCATCCATTCGATTATATTTGATGCCAGAAAATTTACTCATGTATACATATGTGTGTTTCATCGCAAACCGAACATCCCCGGGTTATTGAAACCAGCTGATACACGATCATATTGTTAGTGTGCATGTGATAGTTTACTACACTGTCAATTCCAGTGTGACCCTCACCCGAACAGCCGAATAGAGTTTTCGAATCAACCTATTCGCCTACCTGTGTTTGTGTGTGTGGCACTCGCTAATCATGTTCATTAGGTTGAAGTGTGTTTGGCTGCATATTGATGATTAGATTCAGACGATCTGAAGAACCACTGCTGGTTCTCACCGATGTCTATTCCATGCGGAAGATTAATTGAGTGTTAACAGCCGGGTGGGAATATCATTGATGAACCTCACTTTTCTCATACGCCAACAGACTACTTATAGTAAGGAGAGGCGCTTTTATTATTTTTCAAACAGTAGTTCTGAATAGTCGATTTGCTGCAAGATAGAAAACCCTTGGATCATGTAACTCAGTCGTTGGATAAGCAAGACTCAATTTGGAATGATCTTAAAGTGAACACAAAAGCTGGTGAGCAATGAGTTCGATGAAACGCAGCTCGGCCAAAAGTATGTCAGATAACTGTAAACGTTTAGAATTATCAGTAAAAAAATGGAAATGTACTTTTTCAAGCGTGCTGTTTCCTGGATTTACCGGTTTTCTAAAACCAATTGAAAGAAATCACTGGAAACGTTGCTTCTTAAATTGTGCTGTACAAAATTTCAAATTTCATGTACTTTACTAGAAAAATGTTAGACGCTAAGAATACACTGCCTCCTTTTGTGCATCAGAACACATTTCGCGTGTTGGTGTTTCTTGTATAGGACAACTATACGATGAGGTTATTTCGAAGACTGATGATAAAGTTTCCGCCGAAAAAAATCTTGCATGACGCTTACAAGGTATATTCGTATTTGTGGGTGACTCCGTGTGTTTGCCCTGAAACTGTTTCTTGACTCATTGACCGGTGTAGCAAAGCGTCGGTATGAGCTGTCGGTACTCAGCAGAAGAAATCTTAAAATATAACAGATAACAAACCGTTTCTGAGGGTAATTGTTTCTCTCGTTTGTTTGTGCATATCTTTTGTATCTTCGATCTAACCTTGTTGAACATTTAACCCCTTCCCAAGAAAAACCCGTATTCCACTTCTAATATCCCCCCTAAGGTTTCGGGAACGATACTGTATTACTTTCTGTTGTGGTCACTATGTTTACACGGAACAAATACCTCTGTTTACTACTTACTACAACATAACTATATCGGATCTGAACCTTACGTTTTCAACTCAAATGGTATTTTTGCGCTTGAATAACGGGAAGTTTGGTTTATTCTGAATATTCCTTATTTGAGTACACCTTTGCAGCATTCGTGTTCTGACTTGTCTTTCTTCTTAGTTTGACATGGAAAGGATGTACTCTTATTTTCAGGTAACTTCACCCGTCTCCGCGGGCGCTGACCAAACTAAGATGGCTGTAGCAAACATTCTGCCGGTCACATCTACTTCTCATCTTGTCACCCGTTGTACTCCTCGTGGGCAAGATCCTTCATTGCGGGTGTCGCGTGTCCAAGCTTGTGGACCGGACGCCGGCCTTGTTCGGGGACCAGATCCAAGTCTTGTGCGCGGTGCTTCCAGTAGGCGATCTGGTGCGCTCTAGTGCATGATTTTTTCGAAGTAGCATTTCTCAGTCACTTTTCTTGTTACAATATATTTGTCCGACTTCGAAATACGCATTTTTTGTTGTTGCGGACACTTCCTCACAGTTATTCGATCTGACTTATTATTTCTGATTTTATGACACATTGACTTTCGAGTTTGTTTATTTTTGCCTTAGTTTTTATTTCAATTGATCGTCTTCCACATTAACTTGTGTATTTACCATTCATTTATGTAGCTAAGTTATTAACTCATCGTCTCATAACTTTTCTCTGTTCTATTGTGTCAACTGTTGGTTATACGCTTAAAAATTTCAAGTTTCACCGGCCATTCTCGTCCCTTCTGACTTAAAACTTCCGATTTTTCGTGCTTGTTCGAACGTATGCACATTCATCGTTGTTGGCCTGTCGCAAGACTTGTGCTTCGGCTGTCTCATAATAGCCCAAGGCGATAAAAATGCTATCTGTCGGTCGCATTAACACCGACTCGAGCTGTGGTTACCCCGAATGTTCCTAGCATTCTGTTCATTTTGCATGTTTCTTAGTATGTTACACGTCAGGCTGGGTCTGTAGCATAAAATCTGAAAACGTAACTTAGCAACATCGTGTTCACTTTCGTAAAATGTTATTTTTCTGTTCCAGTTGTTTTATGATAACCTCAACCAGGATACATTGAGTCATAATGTGGGCTTAAAAGCCAGGCTAATCTAGGTAGCTCAGTGCTCATTGCACCAACTTTTGAAATAAATAAATTACGAAACATCGTCGGTCTATGTGGTTTTCTGGACATTCTGACATCTTTCATACTTGCAATTCAGTGTTTTAAATGTGACCATTCGATCTTTTCTTGTTACCTCAATTTGAACCAAACACGAGAACTGTTTCGTTATTTTGATGTTAGGGTGTGCAGTGTTAGTTT
>JTDE01007305.1:0-14756 GCA_014338405.1 Paragonimus skrjabini miyazakii | reverse complement strand
TGGGGCCATTGGCACGGATCAGCTTAAAGAGTTTGCCGCTGTTCCCCAAGGCAAAGGCGATCTCCATTTCCTTAACTTTTTCCACTAACCAAACCTCACGGTCAGCCTTTAGACCACGTTTCAGTTTCCTACGGATATCTCTTCTAGATTTATTATGTCATCTACCAGGAGAAGCCTTCTGTCTGGCTTCTAACAACTCCAGAGATTCCTCTGAAATCCAATGTTTGTCAAACTTATGTACCCCTATGCCGCATGCTATAGTACCTGCTTTCTGAATAGCTTGTGAGATTTGTGTCCAGCAGCTATTAGGATCTTCTGGGTGAGTACGGTTTATACTGCGAGACGGCCGATGCAGTATGGAATTACTTGTGTTGTGACTATTCATGGTTATGTGTGGGCCGAGATACCGCCAGGGCACCCAGACCTAGACAGGAGAATGATTAGGGTTCTCAACCAAAGCCTTTGGCTCAAAAACCTTTACTGCAAAGCAGCAGGTGGGTAGCAGTGTACCAGAACTGGTACATTTTTCGGAAAAAGATGCCGACCTTCTTCCAACCCCCAACCTAGAGGACCAAGAGACTGGTTTGTTAGATTTCTACCTATTGACCTGCCTGGCATGAGTGACTCTATCGGTATGGTGGCCACACCATCCAGTTTAGCCCAATAGGTCATCGAGATGCGCAAGCCATCACACTGCATCAAGGTCCAGTCTCATTGTGACAACTTAAATGCATGTACCCAAGGGCAAACATTATTTTCTGTGTGTTTGCCAAATGTTCGCTGCCGTCGCAAGCGACGCCTACCCACTTCGCTCAGTAAGACAGTTAAGGTCTTCATATTTCGTGACCATGTTGTTGCTTGACCACCATGTGGTTTCACCCAACTGTTGGTGGTCTCGTTATCTAATGCCCGCTAGGGTAAACACCCACCTGGTATGCGGACTACGTGACCCAACCATCACAGGCTGTGCAACGTGATTAGTTGACCATTTGGTCGCGCATCTCGAGCGTACCGGAATACGCGCCGGCAATGAGTCGTATTGGCCACGCGATCAATCCACCTGAGGTGAGCTAGTTGGCAAAGATACGGGTGGTCAATCTTAGCAGGTCTGTTGTTGTCATCGTTACACATAGGCTACGTTTCCGAACCGTTGAGAAAGACAGAACACACAGATTATATAACCCTCAACACTACAGATGACGCAGGTTGTCAAAGACACCTCGTGTTTTTACTATCCTAATTAATTTCACATAAGCCTTATGTGAGACTGACTAGGTATTCCTACCCACGTATGTAGAGGTGCTCATAGTCTCAAGCGGATTGCCTACAACAAGGAGGGTCGGAGAAGGAGTGCGCCAGTCTTGAAGTGGCACTTTGAAGGTGTGGAGCGCATTCTCTACAAACCAATCCGGTCACTCAGATTGTTCAGCGTGGTCTTCATGTCTTCGTTTGAGGGGCTAAGTAAGACAGTGTAATTCGCACACTCCATGTCGGTCAGCCTAGCGCACCTTGTGGATTGTCGTCTATGATTAAATTGAACATGAGTGGGAAAGTCGGACAGCCCTGACGAACACCATCATAATCGGTGAACACCCGAGACTGTTGTCCCTAAACCACCCACCTACTTGCAGAGTGGGCTTACAGTAGTCTAAACAGGTCCACTTACTTCCTGGGATTTCTTTCGCGAAGAAGGCAGTTCCAGAGAGCATTACGAACAACCGGATGGAAAGCAGCTTTTTGGTCTAAAAACCACAACCATCGGTTGCCTGTGTTCCGTTATGCGTTGTAAGGTAAAAAGTGTCATCAAAACACCTCCGATTGGATTGAAATCTTGCTTGTTCTTCACGTCTCTGTCTTTTTCTGGGCCTAGTTGGCCGACGTGATAAGATTCCAGTGAATAACTTGGACGCAATCAACACATAGACGTAGGGCTCCCTTTTTGAAAACGAGAGTTACTGTTAGTGAGAACCAATCACGAGGTGCTTCTTCTGATTCACAAATCGTCTAGAAGGGGTTCGTCAGTTCTGATGTCGGTCTCTGCCCACCATCCTTGAAAAGAGAAGGAGAGATGTGATCTGGTGCAGGAGCCTGATTAAGCTTCAAAAATTAGAGCTCCAGGGCCACTTCTGCTTAAGACGGATGGTCGTCTGGAACCCAATAACTGGCCATTCGGTTTCCATCGTTCACATGATCCGGTCGAAGCCAGTTAAACTTTTCCTCAAAATGTTCAGCCCACCTGTCAAGTCAGCGCGATTGACTGGTGATAATTGAACCATCTTTTTCAGATATGGTCTCACTTATATCGACTCGGCAGCCAATGCAACCACGGATCAGGAAAAAGCGTTTTGCTGTTCTCAGAATAAAAGCTCGTTCAATCTCTCGATCGTTCGGCCAAGTGGTGCTCACTGACTTTACGCAGGCTGTCAGATACTCACGGCTGTAACAGATTTTCTCCAATGTCAGCGCATTGTGTTTAGGCACCAAAGATGTCTTCAGCCGCTTCTCCTCTGGAGAGGGATGACGAAGCTTGACATTAATATCGCCGGCTAATATGATGGTGTCAGTGTTTAGTATACTTAAGAAGGGCAACAAGAACCTCATAGAACGCATGTTTAGTGGCATCCGAACATCTGTCCGTTGGAACGTACGTCAATATAGTGAGTATACAGCGCTTTTCCGGTTAACGTTGATGTACTGAGACTGTTCACTGAAACCGTTCACTGACATCTAATTGAGCAAACTTTGCTGTACTCTAAAATTCAGTGCGTTTCCCATTCCGGCTTCTGATTTTTGCCGGTTGTTTATGCTGCGGAATGAGGTTGACTTGAGGGACCCCACCCTGAGTCTCTGCCTCAGAAGTCTGGTCCGCGAGACAACAGGATAGAAGGTTTTCTTGGAGAATCCTACCCAGAACCAATGACTCAAGCGTCTGATCCACTTGGCATTGAAGGGCTTGCCTAGCCCAAGGGCGTAGTGCCTAAGACATTAATGTCTGATTCTGAGCACTGCTGCGAACAGTGGATGTAGCCGGAGCTACCTTAGGCTACGCCGGCAGTCACGGTCAACCGTTGGGTGAACGGAGTGCTCTTCGTTAGAGAGTACCGTTTCTAATCCCCGTCCTCCTGATTCGGAGAACACCATTGCCGCAATTGTAAAAAAAAATAGTTCTGCTATATATGCCGTATGCCTCACTGCCTGAACACTCCTACGTGGTCAGTAGTGCGACATACAATCCTATGAATGCAACTGCTTTTCGTCTGGCTGCTCTTCTTTGTTTCATCTGATAAGGTTGAACCTGGGACGACCGTCGCCACAGTCCTTATAGCTCTTCGGATCGGTCCAGTGCACAAGCCTGATCATCTGGTCACGGTATCAGTGTGAGTTAGGTTCCTGAATTAACCAGTTCCTTCTTGTTGGGCTGTCTCGTGAGATACGCAGATACTGTTTTTTGCCATTTGGTTGTAGTATCCCTTCTTTTCAGATTACAAGCCATCTCCGCAACAACATTTCTGTTTGAATATGGTGATGTGTTTGCGAACCAAGTTGGCATTGCATTTCTGGAATTATCAAAACGTCTTTTCTCTGTTTTTGATTGATTAGTATAGCCACATCCCCTAGAGAGGAAGGTGGGGTATGATAGGATTGTATGTATCTGGGTTTTATGATTTGTGTCAACAAGCCATTTGGATTCTGTTGCCACTGTTAGCGATAGCTTTTCATGGTTAATATACCAGTCTTGATGTATGGACATATAACGATATTTTATTGACCGTATCGACCATTTGGGAATGTTGCAAACGTGCACGAGTGTTTTTGTCCACGGATTACTATCCGAGTAACAGAAATTTGTGTAGCCGTCACTGATGTCTCTATTGATACGGATTCCAGGTGCAGGGACGACATCTCCATCTGGAGGAGCCTGAAAGAAGGAGAATATTTTACTTGCATCGATATCCAAACCAAATGTAGATGCCGCGATCGCGAAATCTACGGCCATTCCCTGATGTTCATCTTCACTGTGTACAATTGGCGCACTGTCATCTGCGAGTAACAGCCTGTGCTTAGCTAAATTACGTAGCCCTCTTAGGACGCCGAAGCGTCGAATTTTCGGCAAGCGGTCATCCGTATGGTATCCACGCTCAACACCGTCCTTCGAATTCAGAAGAGCATCTGTCAGCATTGTTGTCAGATAGGATTGGGACTAGCACACAAACCTACTTCACGTTATTGACAATGTCAAAGTCTTCGGAGATCGATCCACACGTTTGTACATTAGGTCTCTTTCTCTCTCATTCTGTTTTTTCTCCATTGTCAGGCCTTGCTTTTTTCTTCATGGTTCTTTGGTATATAGGCTTTAGCGAGAACCACCGACGTATTGATGTCCATGGTGGTGCTGATGATAATGATGGATTGCGGAGACTAACTCATTTAGCCCATCTTAGTCATGGTTCCGCGTGGTTAACCCGGAAGTATCGTGGGCGCTTCACGTGTTGGACTATTCCCCAACTTTATCTCGAACTGTTGTGTTGAGAAGTACGACCTCGCGATCCAAACTTTAAATCTGATAGAGGCATAGGCATAGTGCCACACAACGTTGAACAAATGAAAACGAATGTCTGTCCTTCCAGGGTGTACTAAACTCCTCATACTGAAACCACTGATAATTATTCTGAGTCATCTCCAGCATTGTCCGTAACTGTGGATGTAACGGATCCTTCAGTCTCCAACTAGGGAGAGGCTTCTGGTTGGTGGACGTGTGTCTCGTCGTCAGTTGTTTCATGTCCCGGTGCCAATTCGTTATGTGACCTCCACGCTTAGTCTTCCAACCTACTCCGGCTTTCACAAGTAAGACTCGATGAGCCTTTCAGTGAGAATGCTTTGGAACACATGCCCTAGCTAGAGTCCTAAAAGACAACCAACGTTTTTCTCTGTCGGCGGTGTCGATGGACATTGAAGGCTTCATGTTCATGGTCACGATAATGGTTGAAATTGGTTTGTTTTCTTACTTGATTTCTTCAAAGCGTAGAGTGCACAAATAATAGTGACCAAAATCTTCATTGCCGTGGAAAATAGACTAATTTCCTGATGATTGAAACATGAAACAAGCCCGTTTTGAAACCAATTGACAACAGTTCCTGTACATTCGTTCTGAAATTGGGTTTTTCAGACCATACTTTACATGTACTGTAAATTGGCTGCTGATAGAGCGCCGTACAAACATCCTGAGAGAGACCAAGAGGTAAGTGTTCGCGCTAGTGAGTTTGTGGTATTTAGGCACTTGAGTGCTATCTTGGACAGCGTGTCAGTGGCTACTGTCTATGAAGTACGAATACTTTACTTATCTGCAGTCAGCTGTGCTAGTGATCGATTGGATGGTAGTTGAAAACACCGCGCCTAGAGTTCCTTGTGTTGAAGTAAACTGCAACGGGGCACCGTTTTCTCCGTAGGTTGTTTCTGACCTCAGGCCTTCTGGTACTCATGATTTGTATAGGCTGGAAGAGCTTCCGGCTGTTACCGGAATACATGACTGCTCCCATCACTGAAGTGAGCTGATCTTTCTGGGGGTTGTACCCGAAAGCTTCTACGGATAGGATCATTCTTGCTGCCAACAGGAAGTTATCGGTAGTTGTCAAGTCTATCAAATAAGTTAGAGATACTCTTGGCTGGAGCTGCTTTATCGTCAGGCGATTCACATAGAGTGGTACTCGTCTTACGCACGATCTCACGAATTAGCCATCATTGATCGTTTATGTCAGCGTAATGTCAGCAGACACTAACTTGGAGGCCAGTGCAGTTTTACAGCATCAATCCGTCTGGAGCATAGCTATCCGGATCCACTGAATTGCGAGACAATATCGGCACAAATTAGAGCTAGGTAGGCATTCCGGTACGACCATAATTCTCCTGTACTACTTTGCCGATAAATAATAATAATAATTTCGTCATTCTCTTATAGCGTTCATGAACCTTGCCAGAAGGTATTATACTTCGTTCCATCGCTCTCCGCAACACTGGCGTACAATGTTCTTAAATATGGGATGCTATACCGAAAAGTAATAAGGATGGATAAAACGAAGCTAGACAGAGAAACTAAACATTTTGTGGATGCAGATATCTCACTGACTATAGCACATTGCCATATCCGATAGCTTTTTTTAACTAACGTTCTGAGTGCTCACTAGGTCCCCCAACCGGTTAGGTAACACCTGTCCAAATTACCCGACGAAATTATCGGGGCCTTTATACCTTGTTACCAGTGGTTCGATTGATCACCATATGGTTTCATCTAACTGTTGGTGGTCTCAGTTTATAGTGCTTGGTGCGGTAAACGCTCAGCTGACATTCGGGATACGTGACCCCAACCATCATAGATTGTTCAGTGTGAATTTTTACCAATTTATCACGTATCCGAGCGTTTAAAAATGCGCGCTTGCGAACATCCGTATTGCTCACATAACCATCCCACTTGATGTGAACTATACGACGGAGATATAGATGGTCAAACACAGCAGGTCTGCTTTAAGGAGTCCATTTTTTTCGTCCAAAATCGCCTTCCTCGAGAAAACGATTTCATCCAATCAGAATGTGCGAAAATGTCGTGAACAACCGAGGGGTAACCCTCGCTGTTTTTTACCTTTTCGGCCTTTATTCTGCTATGCTCATTGGTGGCTTAGTGACCTTAACTGTCATTTTCGATAAGTGTCCTTCGATTTTCTGATTCGCGAATGTCCGTAGGTCTATGCACCATATAAATACCTTGTAATATTCTCCTGACACAAGGAAAGCTGCTTTTTTTCATCCGTCTTTCGGTTTGTCTTGGGAGCAATTAGGAGAACAGTCGCGTTATTTTCAGGACCAATATTTTCCTTGTTAATTATTACAAGAAGGAGAGTCCGATTTCTATCGAGCGCATTACTGTATCGTGGACGAACCGGCGTATTCTTTCGAAGGTTTGCAACAATCGGTTGATATCTTCGCCACGAACAGACCACGTTTTCGAATTATTGGGCAAAACATGACGTACAGAAGCATTATGTGTACTTCCTTTAATTGTCCACCACCGATGGCGCATGTCATTGTTGAATAGAGCACCAAAGTGTTCACACCGGATACTCTCTAGAGCGAAGTAAAGTATAGTTAAGGGACGCCCATTAAAAACTAACACTTTGAGAGTGTTATAAACTTTCGGATCAATACACTGGATCGACAATGGGATAGGCAGGGCTTAGAAGAACTCAAATTTTCTGCTTTGAGGTAAGCAAAACGAAAGCCCTGATCACGAATAATAGATCGATCGACCCCATTAATTGCTCCCAAGTAATATCAGGAGACGATTGCATAAGGCCCCTTTGTTCCGTCCAAAAATGCCCGCACTGGAGAGAAAACACACAGGATATGTGGATAGAGCAAGATAGCACAACTATCGAGTCAGAAGATTGAGGGACGGCCACTAAAATTGGTAGTCACGATCACTAAGCCACCAATAAGCTAGGCGGAATAAGAGCAGAGCAGATAAAAATAGGTTAGGTTATTTCTAGACTGTTGTGGTCATTTATGTTCATTCTACTTGGATAAAATCATATCCCTGGATAGGAGTGGCTTTTGGTTGGAAGAACGGAGTTACCCGACAAAGAGATCCTTAGGTCAAAAAGTACATTCCAGTATGAAATGCCAACTCTTTAAGGCGAATTTTTTTCCGTACGTCATATAATGATGAAGTTAACAGCGGCATAAGTAGAAACAGACTGTCGAACGCGGTCGAGTTTGTCTCTATCGTGACGAGATTTATATCATTCAACACCTTCCCGATACTGATGCCACACCATAAGGATAGTTTGCTCAGGTTCCCTTCGTCTTTTTGTATTTACCCTTTTAAGAGACGGTTTCGTCAGCAGAACCACAATGAGACTGTGGGAAATGGATTAAACCCATTTTAAGCACAATAGGGACCCACATGACTGAGGTTAGCCATCGAAGTAAATCGGACCAGGCGTCTCGAATCATTTACAAAAACCACCAAACCAACTGCAGATCGGTCAATGTGGGACTCTTATCAACAGCTGAGGCCATCACTATTAAACTGTATGATCCGTGCTTGTTTGTTCATAAGCAGTTCGTATAGACCCTTCTATCTTGATCGTTCATTCTAAAACCATTCGAAACCCGCCCAAGCGTTAATCATTTGACGCTGTCAGCCATGGCTAGCATGTACTTCAGTCTCCTACACATCAACACTTCCTTCAATTATAGTGTGCTCTGCCCCATGCTGTGAGGCATTTACTAATCTCTGTGGCTTAGCGAGATTGTGTTACCGACATACTCCATATAGGTCAACCTAGAAAGAAACCCAACGTGAAGTTCGTTGTACTCCTCATATATTGCTTCTATACCTTTTCTAGTTTAAAGTATCTCAAGTTGGTTAGCAGAATTTCAATGACGAACGGAATTGAACGGCTATTATACACTCGGGTAGGCTGAAAAGCACAAAGACTGGGCGATTCTCGCAGAGTGATAGGACGAAGTTCCGCCAGAAACTAAACAAAAATAGCTTGCCTAGATCCAGTTACCTGGGACATCCTAAATTGACATCGAGACATCTTAAACTGAAAAAGATGTAGAATGCAGTCCACGGCAAAATCAAACAGGGTGGGAGTTACTGGACACCCCTGGCTGACAACGCTAAAAATTGCTCGTAAACTCTAATCCTTCTTGCAATGTGGTTTACGCTTTTCTCCGAAACTGTTGTGCGAAGAAGACGGTTTCACAGAACATTAAGACAGGGTTCCGTAGGGCGGAAATAATGGCTTAAGGGATTAGACAGACAGACACGGAAATGAAGATTAAACAAATGGGGTTGCTGACTACCAAGGCAGCCGCAGCGTCAACACAAATTGTTTCTGAACACACAGGAGGGGATTATAACGTCTGATAGCCAAAGCTTCAGCAAACTGGAGGATACGCTTCCGGTGACTTCGAAAAATCACAGAGAATACGTCACAAACTTTGACTCTGTGTCCTGTTTGGATCAGATGTTTCGCTATTGATGATGCCGGGTGCCGTCCGTTGGCCTCTATGCACGCGCCTGGCGTTTCTAGTTGTGTTTCCAACCATCTGGTAACATGCTCCTTGATCAGAATGTACGAAATGTTACTCCGGAGAACATCACATGATTTACGTCTTCTCATTGCCTTATTCAAGTTCATAACGAGAACAAATTGCTTTAGATTTCACAGAACGTCTTGAACAACTGTTTCAAAGGCAGCCTTTAGATCTAGAAGGACTTTTATCGTCGGCAGCTCCAAGTCCCACCGTAGGGTGAACATGTGATCAATCTATCCTGGGTCGGATCGGCATTCCGTCCGTTTTTCACGTATCTGATTTTCCATAGGCCACTTTTGCCTCCTGCGGTTGGCCGTTTGGATCGCTATAACTAACCATTTGGATCTCGTTGTCTATATTATCCGGGTAAGGTCAGCTGAACTGCTCTTCAGAATACTGTGTTCACACCTGCAGTACTGGCTAATATAAAAAATCCTCTTTTTCGTATATGGTTCCGCTTACAGTCAGTGGCATCCGTTTTCGGATTAGCCTATCGCAATGACCAAAACCAACAGGCGCCTGTGCATAACAGTCACCACAGTTGGCTTTCGATGCACCACTTTCGGTTTCATTCGCACATCCCGTGTCCAACGGAAACCCGTTGAAATGAGATCAAGTTTGGACGGTTTTGTGGTCCAGCCGACCAGTGCTGGTTAAGCTAATATGAGAGTGAGGCCCTTATCTCTCTAAAAAAAATATAGGAAGACTTATTTGTAGGGTCTGAGCTAGAGAGAAGAATGTTAAAACTATGTGCGAAGATATGGTCCAGTACGGACGTACTTATAAGGGGTAGAAAGAAAAGAGAACACTTACTTTCAATCGAGAACCAAGCAAACTTTTGAGAAGTAATGTACCAACAAAGATGAAATTGTAGGCCACCATCACCCAGGGTTCTCAAAAGATGAGCGAGTGATTCACCGAAGAACGGAGGTCGATATTGGAAACGAATGGAAAAATATACATCTGTCACAGTTTACTTGTGCCTAACGTACTGATCGTGCGCCACGTGTACTTTGATGACCTAATAATCCTCGACGGCCAGCATATTCCCGGTCGTATTCATCATATAGTTGTGTTGCGACGACCTATAACACCGATGGTTACTTTGCGTAATCGAGCGCTCCCGTTGATTACCGCGCAGTTGTTGCCAACTGAACTTTCCGACATCCGTGAAGATCGTGTTCCTCCGGACGGTCCGACTAAAGGCTATGTTCTCCCATGATCTAAACTCGATACCTCAACGCGAAAGACCTACGTAGATAACATCCATGTATCTCAGTTTCTGATCGTCAGTAATTCAGTGTTCAGAAACATGTCCGAACCCCGAATACTTGAGATGCATCTTAGACACTGCACATGAGGGCGGCTAATATAGCGTACATTTCGCTGGTACAATTGTGAAAGCAGTTCCGATGTGTAACACTGCTGTCCTCTGAATAAAGAAGAAGAGATTTAGAAAAGATACCCTGAAACAAGTCTGCCGATTCTCCAGCGATTGACAATGGTAGCCAATGTGTAATCCAATGCGGCCGAATAGCTTTCGATAAAACTCAAAAATTTTGATGCAGCTTCGAGCACATCCACTGCGCACAGCTGTGTCCGGAATCAGATATCTATTCACTGCATCCTCGGGAAAGACAAAACTCTCACCGCCAAGTGACCCGGATACTTGAGTCACTGGCTCCGACAGGCTCCAGGCAGAGGATCCTCTTCTAAGACATAAACGAAAAAGTAGCACAAGTTATTGTTCGGCCGATAGTAGCATCACCAATCCGGTTGCAATCTGTTTATCTGCCTTTCCAGCAGTATGTTGGTTTTAACTCACAGACAACCGCCAAGCAATTGCGCTTCCAACGTTCGCACACTCTGACAGGTAGGTCGGTAAGGTGTTTTGTGAATAGTTCGCCAGATGTGGAAATTAGTGTGTGGTGGTTCGGAGACGCGAAGCTAGAAGTTTAGTATAGGTATATATTTGAGTTATGTGCTTAAACCTGGAATGCGCATCAACGGAGATAATGTGGACAGCCGCGCAGACTTCTGCTACTTCGGTAGCAACCTGTCGAGAGACTCGTACGTCCACCACGAGTTGCGAGCTTGTGTGGCGTGTATCAGCGCTGCTTTCGAACGTCTTGAAAGATGTGTTACGATGAACCATAGCCCCGGGATGAAAACCAAGCTCCTTGTCTACCGCTCAATGGTGCCGCCCACGCTGTTGTACAGCCGCGAAACTTGGACATTGTATCAGCGGAATGTACGCTATATTAGCCGCCCTCATGTGCAGTGTCTAAGATGCATCTCAAGTATTCGGGGTTCGGACATGTTTCTGAACACTGAATTACTGACGATCAGAAACTGAGATACATGGATGTTATCTGCGTAGGTCTTTCGCGTTGTGGTATCGATCTTAGATCATGGGAGAACATAGAAAATGGAGCTAACACCGGCCTTTTAATTACAACTTGTATTAATTCTCGCAGAAGAATTTCATCTTTTTGAGTTCAAGATCATGTTTCTACTGATTAGACTGTGCTTTCGTCGAAAAGTTCGGGATAGAATGAGAATAGTACTGTAGACAGCCCATTATTGATCGCAGCCCCTTTTGATCCTTTGGTGATGTAATGGTAACCAACGCTTTGTACCGGTCAGGGTCCGGCTTGTATCCTTTGTCACATATAGTAAAACCAAGAAAATTCAACTCTCGTACTTGAAACACATTTAAAAGGTTTTATGGTTATGTTGTTATCTCCAACTCGTTCCAGAGGCGAAAGTAGCCTCTTATCATGCTCCTCTGCACTGTCTGCGTGTATGATTACATCATCTGGATAAGCACATACTCCTGGTAAATCGGCAATTGCTCCATCAATCACAGCTTGGAATACTCCAGCTGATACGTATAATCCAAACGGTATAAAATTGTACTGAAACAATCACCAAGGCGTATTAATCGTAGTGATTGCCCTAGAGTTCAACTCCAACGGAATCTGCAAATATGCGTTTGTCAGGTCTGTTTTAGAGAATACTTTGCTACCATACAAGGCTTCCATAAAATTCTCCGCTTCCTCGGTTGTCGCTGCGCATTTTTCAGTCTTGGATTCGGCGTTAATCTATAACCACCACAGACCCTAGGCGATTTGCCATCTTCTTTCATAACCACAACGATTGGCGTAGCCCATGCTGATAAGTTAACCTGCGAGATTATACCGTCTTCCTTCAGTCTGTTGGGAGCATTATGCACATGTTCTCTCAATCCACAAGGTATTATCGGGCGCTTTAGGAAATCTGGATCCCTTTGCACCTCCAGTCTTGCTGGCTCTACTTTCATTCCTCCTGAACGATGTGAACACTGGACAGTCAGGTTGCGTAATTGGGTTTGACAGTTTGCACCGGGACCATCCTTGTAATTAGCATTTGGTGAATGGATACAGTTGAGCTTTCTCAAACCTTTTAATCCCAGGATTGCTAGACTTCCTTCTGACACCAATAATCTGACTGGAATCGGCACATTATCTTTACCAACCACCATAACACCAGTCTCGTCTATTAAGGTCAAACGATGACCAGTAACTCCACGTATTTCCATCGTTGTTGGTCATAGTTGAGCATCAAGGGCCATGCGATTTAGTAATAATGGAAATAATGGATTCGCCACTTCTTGTGTTCCCAAGAAATTCATATTTACATTCTGACTTGAACGTGAGGCATCTGTGAATAAACTACTCAACCCTGGATTTAAATTGTAGTGAATAAACAGTATTAGATGGCTCTACAGCATTTGTCTCTTTAACTTGACTCAGGTGGCATTTCTGACGTTTGCATACTTTTTCTAATATGACCGGATTTACCACACAAATGGCATATAACATTACGAAATCTACAGGATGATCGTAAGTGTAACTCACCGCAAGAGAAACACTTGTTCACTTTCTTTGGACTGGGATTGATGACGGGTACGTGAGGAGGCCGTGGAAACTTGTTCACTGGTTGACTTCTGGTTGGAGCATGCGCTTTGGTCTTCTGAAATAATATAATCTTCCAATTAGCAGTAGCAGCATTAACGTCATTCTTCTGTTCGCAGATGTCTCGAGCTTCCTGAAAAGTCATATCTTGTTTGACCAGCAGTCTCCGCTGAAGATCAGCATCATTGACGCCAGCAGTCAGTCGATCACGCTGCAACGGGTAGCTTGTTTTTTCAATTGTATAATGAACTCTCGGAAGCTCGTGCTTGTTGAACGCACTAGTGAATTGAACTTTGCGCATTCTGTGGCCTGGAAGTTGACGGGAAGTACGTGCTTTAACAGCAGTTTCTTTTGTTCGTTGGATGGCAATGATGCTGAGGCTTTGGGGTAGGCCAGATTCTTCAGTAATGAATACAATTCACGATAACCAACGGTAACGAAGAAAACTGATTGGTCTTCCTTCATCATACCACACTGAATGCTGCACCATAATGCGAACCTTTCCACCCATTCCTCTACAGCATTCCCATCAGCATGAAGGTTTAGTTACTCGGTTACAGGTAGTTCCATTCCCCGACGCCAATTTGTAATACTGGGAATTAGGGACTTCGAATAGCCTTAGAAATCATACGCGGATTGAAACCTCTCACGAAAGTAATGAGAAGACCTCATGCTAGTTACAGTAAGCAGTCTTTATTCAGGAGACAAGTAGCCGAATCGATGGATGTACAACATTATCAAAGAACTTATAGTCAATTGTGGAATCTGTGATGCGTCTGTGTGTTGCACTGGTTCTGGAGCAGGGAAGTGGTTTCTTATTATCGTATGATTTATGTGGAGTGTACACTTTTTCTACGAGTACGATCACTGTAAAAGAATACGCTTTATGAGGAGGTCGCTGCATATGAGACTATTGTAATCACCATTGAATAGGGACTGAGATGAGTCGGATGGCTACCTGACACCCACCGTTGATGCTGTTTATCCCTCGGTACCAATCTTCTTGAATATTGTTCAATCACTGAGTCTGATTTCACTGGATGCAGTACAATTCACTTGGGCTTTGTCTGTTGACTGATGGTTCATCATCGTCGTAGACAGCAATACATCAGTTGTTCACACTGACGCTTAACTGCCAAACAACCACGAGGAAGAAAAACAAACAGACCCTTTATAGGAAGAGTGAAGAAGAAAAACGAAAAAAAGAAAGGGGACGGGGGCCTAACTACTGAAGATTGCTACGTCCATATTCAAACATATAGCATCAAGGCACCTACACTTTGCAAACAAACAACCGAGCTGTTAGTGAAAGTAAGGCGTCGTCAACAAGACAGCTTCCTTACGGTTTTCACTGTCCCGCGTCATTAAATGCACTCACTTCACAGACAACTCGGCCAAACAACGGCAACCTATACACCACTGATCGCCATTTGCTGTCATCTCACCTAACGTCTCCATGCACCGACTTTGTGAGTCGCGAGGACCCCAGCCCCGGAGACGAACCCGATCTACAGTGATCAACCCCTTCGTGAACGATTTCATTTGTCTACGCCAGGTCATCATCTGTTCACCTTGCGCTAGTCGGCCGTAGTTTGGCAAAGAGTGTTCGGTGTGGCAAACGACCATCTGGCATCCTTAATACATGACCTAACCATCTAAGTCTGTGCATTTGTAGTGACTGAACAAAAGAGCACGTTTGCT
>JTDE01007302.1:21774-32504 GCA_014338405.1 Paragonimus skrjabini miyazakii | reverse complement strand
TCGGGGTAGCGCCGACAAAATTCTACCTGTTCATTACACATGAACATGAAATGTGTTAAACGATTCTCATCATCTACGTTTAAAAAGCACTTATTAATTTTGTTCAGTTGGGCATTCAAACGACCTAGGTAGCCAACCGTGTTTCTTTTCGCGAACAGGCGCGCACGAAGGTTGCAAACATCCTTCGTCGTTGTCTCCTTGTCAAAATGCATGCGGATGTATTGAGTCACGTTGAAAGATACCGTTCCGTTGAGCAGCCATGGTCGAATTTCGTTAATTTCTTCCGGGGTTAGGCGACGCCTTGCTGCCTCGTATTTTGCCGCATTCGTGTCGCACTGATGGTTGTGGAGTATGACGCACTTGCTCACTCGAAATCCTCCGCTAATGTTCCGGTTGATGTTGAAGAATGACGAGCATCCCGTTCGGGTGTTTGGTCGTTGTCGAACACCGGACGATGAGCGTAAAGCTTGCACCCTACGGACGCATGCGTAGACGCGTCTCTTAAGATCACCGACCGCAGGTTCGGTTGATCTGATGCAGTAAGATGAGCCAGACTGAACCTCGAAAAGTTTAAGCTCGGCTCCCACCGCATCTAAGCTCGGGAACTGCCGTGGGGACACGACACTACCAAAGTACTCCTGGAACAACTCAGACAAATCAGCAGTGTTTACGCTCATTCTTTCGGTGCTCTTCGGATGCCGTCCCGCACATTTATTGCGAGTGCGAACCAATCACGACATAGGAATTAAGAAAAAACCTGATTGGCTCACAGGGTGCACAGGGTTAACGGGATGCGGTAGGGGGGAACCGTGTCACAGGGTGGGGGATACCGATAGGGGGAAACTAACCATGTAGCTGTAGCGTACGTGAGCATAGAATTAAGCCTGTACATCAACAGATAGGACTTTCGTAATCTCCGTGGGAACCGCGCTTGTAATCGTTGTATCCCAACGAACGTTAAAAGAAGAATTTGCGAAACGGGCAAAACTATTTTGTACAAGATGTGAAGTTTAAGCTTCTTCCTGCTCACTCGTCCAGGTCCACTGTTCTTTTTTGACCCACTACCGGTAGTAATCTAATATTGTGAACAATACGAAATGAAATCATACATTACCATTGCAATTGTTTTTTTCATCATTCTGCGCACCATACCACCTCCATTCCGATCTTTCGCTCCCAGAAGCCACCATTTGATAAAATGGTTTATGTTCCCTTCCAACTCCGAGGGATAATTGTGCTTATCACGCACGTCAGCTATAGAAATGGCAGATAATGTGAATGAGACTTACAAACAATGGCTTCGAACAAACGGGGTACCCATCAACCGAACCTTGTTAGTAATATCAAGCGAGTTCACCTCACCACTGGCTTCGTTACCGGAAACGGACTCTGCGCACGTATTCGGCTACTTTTCTCCTACGAAGAACTTTTAATAACATACGGGTCTGAAAATGTGGTGTAATAAGGATTATCCTGTCTAACCGTCTGTTCTACGTATGCTGGTATCTGCAGCTCTTCTTGAAACTTCTGTAGTGCTTCACGACCAGTCAAGGGGAATATGCTCCGGATGGTAATCTAAATCAGTTTTTCCTAAGACAAACCCTCTGTAGACGGGACTGAGGAGACGCACGATAAGTGTGACCAAATGTTATTAACTGCTGCCTCCGTACGTATCATTCGGTCGTCCATCGGCATTATGGCCTCCGTCAAATGCATTATCTAGTTATCGAAGTGATGCATTCTTCGTTTCACATGGTGATCTTACTCCTCATTTGAAGACTAATTAAACGTGTACGACGTGGACGGAGAAAAATGGAGGGATATTTGTGGAAAAAAGAGTATTATATCAAATGATATCGTACTAACTCCATTTCGGTCTGACCAACATCTGCACGTAACATGGTGCTGACGTCAAATAGAGCGAAACAGAAATGCGGCTTACCTGTTTACCATGTTTAATTGTTTCATAGGGGAATACGAGAACAACTTGCTCACATGTATCCTTAGAGGAAGTACCTCTTGTGAAACTTCTCTCTCAGAGGTCGATAAGAGGTGTTTGCATCTAAAGGCGAGGAGTAAAATGGAATCACTCGTTTCTCTTTCTATACGCTGGAAATGCAGCGTAAGTTGCATCAGTAGGAGTGAACTCTGATTCACGCTCTGTCCACCGCTCATATTCTGAAGCTTTCTGATAGTTATCTTCAAAGGTAATGAAATACCTTAATGGAACTTACCAGTGTTCCCTGTACACTAGTGGACAGAGAAACAAGTCAAGCTAACGACGCGCACAGTGAATTGTGGTTTTAGCTCCGGGACGGACACTACGAATTAACAGCACGACCAAAACAAAAGTAGGTGAAAAACCAAAATCATCAAGTGTGACTAGCAAAACATTAGTTATTATAGTCACTAAAACTGCAACAGATAGACTGGCTGGAATTGGGCGACTTGGGCCTCCAGCCCAGAACACGTGTAGTAGCCGCTGAAATCGTCAACGGATTCCATGGCAACGCGAAATAAAACCTGGAGTATTAAAAAAACTTTATAGTTTAAGAGAAAATCATCACATGATTAGATCACATAAGAACATAATGAAATACAGTGCAAAGTTAAAGCAACGTGAGTAAATTATCGTGTTATTATACTTGATACCCACTCAAACTATGCCTGTAGTCTTGTGGTTGACCTCACGCGCCCCGTGTATTTTACTAAGCCAGTATGCCGCAACCATGTGACTGTAGCTAATGTCTTTGCCAACGGCAGCATCTACTTGAACAAATACTAAGAAGTAAGTGCAGTTCCTTCTTTAGTTGGAGAGTCATCAGGCCGGAAACACACGTATTCCAGTCCTGCTGACTCCCCAAGCAACACAACTGTCTTTTGAGAGTCGTAACGGCTCTTGTGTACGCCACGCAAAAGACAGTCATGATGTTTTTCATCCAGCAGCCCATCCATCCATCGCGTACCCATTTGGACCAACCTCCCATTATTTTGAAGTTGATCAGCTTTAGTAGAGGACGCACAAAGTCGTTTATCTCAGCTACGACTGTACCAGACGTGAAATACAAAAAGACCGTTGAGAGTGGAGACCGGATATTTATTTGAATAAATGTACACGTGATGTCGTAGCGCGCTATCAACAGCATCCATACGGACGTTAGCTAGAAAAGTTAGAGACCGCCTGTCGATCAGCGGATAAACCGGGAATGTGTAGTTTCTGGATTCGCGCCACATAGTTACAACAGTTTCAAACAGTATACTTCATGCGAACGTCTTTAACAGCCTAGGTACAATATGAAACTATGAGTTTTCGAATTGTTTCACACATCATACTGCGAACAGGCAAATGAAAGCCTCCGGATAGCCAGGCAGATATGGAAGTAGGTCCACCATACAGGTGTGCTCAATTCACAAGGTCATGTAACACACGTGACTTACTGACTGAAGATGGGAGTCACCGACTGTGTGAGCATCTTCACTGAGCATCCTAACACTGGAATAACCATGGAGTTACGTATCCTCAAAGTTACAGCGCGCTAACATGTGTGCGTCCAGGAGCCGCTTGAATGTCACTGAGTGTGAGCAGCTTCTGCACTGGTGACGCGTTCCAGCTATTAGCAACCCGTCGAGATTGATACAACAACGGAGCGAAGTCTTACTGGTCGCTTCTCGAGAATTGCGAGAAGAATCCCGAAATTTACCCTCATATCGGAAATGGAACTCTGCCTTGAGCCCCCACCACATGCCACCTCGTAAATTTTAGCGCATTGTATAAAATCATCCCCGTGGTTCAGTCCAGTAAAGGATGTTAGGTGTAGTTAAGGTCTTTATTCCGGATAGTGCAGCTACACTAATACCAAGTCTGTTTCTTCCGCTTAATCTTCTCTTATTAATTTTCGAACTTCTTAGTAACGGTTTATTCTAAGATATTCCCCGTAACTGTTAAGGTGAGCAGTGGCCCGAGCCACAGTATCTTCTGATCAGGCTCTTGGTTGATGTCGAGTTTCATATATATATATATATGTTTGATAACGGATCCTAGTGTGGAGTTGACATGTCACAATAAATTGTTCACTACTCGGCGTTTGCCTTTTTAATACCTTAAATATATATATATATACAAACCTTAGGATTCGGACTTACTTGACAGTTATTTTTAATATTAATTGCTCCACTAACCTACCATCTATCACCCGCAAAGAATCAACGTAAATGTGTTGCATTTAGTCTGATGATGAAGCACCAAGGACTAGCTTCTTTACCATACGTTTTTTCTCAGTCCCATTTTTATCGGTGTCTTGTAGAAAATAAGGCACGTGATTGCATGCATTTAAATCTACGAACGCCATAGGCTATCCCAAACTTGTGCAGCGCAGATCCCAAGGGTACAGTTTACACAACTGTATAAACTGACAGACGGAACTAACAAGCTAAATTCAGCGAGATATTCGCCTCCTATGTGGCAAGCTTGAAACGCACACCGACAAGTTACATTTCAAGGAAACTAGAATGGTCTGTGTTTCATCGGATTGTCACCTCTCAGCGAAAGAATATATTATCGCCTGGACAAAGAAACACAAGGATTATGTATAGTTGTGCGAATAATCTTGAGGACGCAAAATCAGATCAGGTTGCTAGAAAATTTTTTAACGGTTCTGAAGTGACGTCAGAGTAATGCACGAGCTACCAGATGGAAAAAAACGGGATCTTCCAATAAACTACTTATCGGAGTATTCACCTATTGCTAGGGTTACGTATAGAAAAACACAAGGCTATCATGGTGACAGTTTTCTAAAACGCCTATCTACCTGAGAGGACGGAGTGGAAGACGCAAAGAAAGGGGAGACAAACCTAAAGCATTCTCATATACGTCTTGGTGTCTCCCATCCTCTGCTTAAACGAGCAGTTTTCATTTTCTTCTACAGTGGCAACTGATTTTGCTCATTTTAGTCCGATGTGATTTCGTACTAACCTAATGTGAAATGGTGTTTTGTCTGAATTGGCCCCGCTATAATTGAGAAAATCTGTTAGGCGCAGAAGTACAACATTGTTGCAAGCACGTGTGCCAACTGGACGGCACATTGTACCAAGGAACTGTACATAACTGTGCAGTTTTCTTTTTGCCCGAGTCAGATGATGTAGAATGAGTACAAATAACCAAGTGCGTTGTGCCACATTTGAAGCATTCTCAAGGTTCAGCGCAAAATGGCGCGACGTGTACCAGCTCAACGCAAATGCAAGTTGACGGTAGGCTTGACCTGATACCTAGCACATGTGTAGAACCCGACTAAAAATATTAGGCTTGTGGTGGCTGCGCGGGAATTTTTTTGGGAAAACCTTATCAATGTAGTGTTCAGTACAGCGTACACTTCATAAACTTTGCTTAGTTTCTGTGAAAAGAACTGCTTTTATGGGATCACTGGTTATACAGAGTACAACCAAAACCTGGTGTGCTATGGAATTCATACCTGTTTGCTAGACTTCCTCACGGCGACAACCCTCCCACTCCCATATGATGATAACTGTGTATAATTTTCATTAATTATTTGGCGTATTATTTTTGCATCGTCAATCCAGAAAAAAATGTCCGGGGCATTTGTGGACCTAGACAGCAGTCTACTGGTCAAGCTATCAGATACACTCAAAGACAGAATTTGCGCAAAAACCTTCGTGAATCTTCAAGTACGTATCTACATTCGTTTCATACTGAAATTGTTAAAAGAAAAGAGTCAACGATGAGATCGCACAGACAGATGAAGTGATTCAGCAAACGCTGAGAGAAGAACAAAAAATCAAAGATCACTGGGACGAAGTTTTTAAATCTAAGTCAACTAATAAACGACAGAAATCCGTTATTCAAAATGAGGAATGGAACCGAAATCAGTATCTCCCATGTATTTCCAAAATTCAGGATTATGTGGAAGAAAACATTTTCGAGAAGCGGGAACAACTCAGAGTAGCTTATACTGCCTACTTAGATCACGTCAAAAAAGTGGTATGTTTAATATGTTAATGACGCCGACTGTTTTGTCAGGGTCACGTGCATTTGGACGTGATAGCGTCGGACAATTATGATCCGCTTGCCACTGATGACAAGACTGTACGGACGCTAAAGGTAACAATTCGGTATTTGTTTTATTGCTGTTGCCCGATGGATTTGCTTGTGTAGTTAGCGGGTGCACTTTGTTTTTTTAACGATGAACTAATGATGAAGGGAAATTCCCAGTCCTGAAATGCCAAATTCCGATGAGCGTTGCGACTCATGTTTAGGTATCGAACCGTATTACTCAAAACAAATGGTTTGAAATCTGGTAGTCACAAGAATCAAACAAGAACGCACGCAATGAAACAGATATAAATTGAATATCACTTGCAAATGATCGCAGTTGTTATAACTCCACGGAAGTTTCAGTCAACCCTTTTCAAAAGGAAGAGTTGACTTCGAGGTTTGCTCACCAGCACTGCAAATTCTTGCCAAAATCGGAAATAAAACTGCGGTTATGCTTTCATGAAGCAAACAAGTTAACCACTGTGCCACTGACCTCAAACTAGACTCAACTGAGTTATCATATACAAACGCGTGGCCCCAGCCACTTGTCAGTAATGTTCAGATAGCCCGACCACTTTGAGTAAAGACATGGTAAACTCTGTTCACTCCGACAGGGAATGTGAAGGCTGTAATCACTTGTGAGTAATGTTCAGCGTACATCGACGAAGTCTCTTACTTCTTATCGATGAACGAGGTATATTTAGAACTTAGTCTGCTTGAGCATTGCTTGAACTTGAGGCAGAAAACAAATAAGCTTGAGTTGTAAAGTAAACTGTGAATAGGATTGTACGAGTAAAACAATTCTGTGATGAATAATGAATGGGTGTATGTACTCCATAAGGATTCCGGGAAGAGCGCAAGAGTTAACCAGGTCTGCTCTGTCGACACATATTTGTGCATCTGCTATAAAGAATTAAGCATGAATTCAGGTGGCTTCAATCAGAATCATCACCATCGTCGGCGCCAGTACATCAGTGAATTATATTGATGCTTATTTCTTATAAAGACACCAGAGGAGGATAAAAGCCTGTGGTTAAATCTGAGGGAAGAGGATAATGGAACCTGATGCACAACTATCTCGAAACTAGAAAGAGCGGCGCCAGAGTTGATACGCCCCTAAAAAGGGATACACGTAAGAAAAAAGCGGTATCCACAGGGGCTTGAAATCCCCGTCACCCCAGTTTTCCGGCTGCACAGCCAAATAACGACAACATTCACGTAGCTGGACTAGGTCACTTCTTGATGCTATCGGTTTTTTGGTAGCTCTCATTTATTCTTTTTACCTCGTGTTGCCTAGGTCGGTGTTTTTGGAGAGTAGGTTGAAACGAACGTATAATAGCTAACAAGACTTTTCAGCCCTGCTGATGCAGCGATATCTTATTTATCACTATGGCTCATCTCTAACATCTGCTGACTTCTCCCTCAGTTTAGACTAGAACCTAATACCTGGGATGTTTTCACACACCCTAAGATATATGTAGGAGGTCGTAAAAGCAGTTGGTTCTCTTGATATACGTGAATAGACCAGTGAGATCAAAGGTATATGATGTACTTCACAGTGTACATTCTCATCACAAGCAAACATGCCACCGAGTTCAAACTACTGAACAGAAGTCCACCAGGATGGATGGATGAGACCTTCTAATCATTCATGAACCGGGCAGGACACCACAACTAAAAATACCGTAAATTTACATGGACGGGGTAGCATATACACATCATAAACCTTCTGCTGTGTGTAGTATCAGAGAAGAACGCCTGAACTCTAACACACGATAAAAAGTTCATGCACCAAAGGTTGTGTAATCTCCAGAAAAATTGAGCTGATAAGTGTATTAGAAATCAATGTATACTGACTGCCATTTACCAGAGACATGACACTCCTAGTTCATCGAAATTCTGATAAAAGTCGTACTCAAGAAAGCAATGTTTTTGGACATTCCGTTCCAAGGTGGCTACCAGGCAACGGTGGCAAACACAACGCAGCCGAAGATCGAG
This sequence comes from Paragonimus skrjabini miyazakii, assembly GCA_014338405.1. Taxonomy (NCBI): domain Eukaryota; kingdom Metazoa; phylum Platyhelminthes; class Trematoda; order Plagiorchiida; family Troglotrematidae; genus Paragonimus; species Paragonimus skrjabini miyazakii. The sequence goes on along the minus strand of JTDE01007302.1, from coordinate 24,457 downwards.
AACCGACAGCAGTGCGAGAGTGCGTATGGTACAGTTCACGAAGCGCCGCCTGTCTTCTTGAATACAGACAAGCATCCAAGTCCGTTGCATCCCACTGTTTATTCAAATGCGCGTGTAGCTATGGCACACGCTATAAAAAGACGACTATCTGGCAACTTGATAACTTTACAAAACAGCCCGATTCAAAGTAGCTGATAGCGCAAGTCGAAACACCTGTTCTGGAAAAAGCATCATTTTTACCAATACATAAAATCCAAATTAGATAAAAAATGAAAGTTTAGAAAGCCCTTACCGAGAGATTTTGAAGGAATCAGAAATGCTTTCTACTTGAAGTCCTAGACAGCAGATTATATAATCCAACGTGCGTGTCAAAACAACGTATTCCGGTTGGCGGATCATTGTTCAGCTATTAAAACATAAGATTTACATATCCACAAAAGTTGGCATCAAAACCAACCACATTCTTTTAGGCTGAAACCGTCTTGGGACACATTTGAACCGCACTGCCACTCAGTAGCCTGACAGTCTTATTGATTTAAGAAAGACCTAACTGTAAAAATCTGGGCTTCGTCTAGAGTCAAACCAGCAAAAAGCGCGGCATGTTCACGGGCGACAAGTGCTCCACCCCTAAAAGGTTACACGAGATAAATATTACACGTTTAGTAAAGCATTTGTAACAATTTGATAGTTTACATATATACAGTATTCATCTTGAAGATGGATGAGCGAAATAAAATAACAAAGTAATACAAATGATGACAAGAACTATTAAAACGGAAAAGCCTCACAGTGCGCGGACAAATCGACAATCACAGGTTCTAATGCAATCCTTATGAGGACGATGTATGGTACTCCTGTGATGACTTATAACATGTTACAAGTGTGCTATGAATATTACGTCCTTGCCGTACACAGGGCGGCTATTACAACCATCCACAAATACTAGACTGTCACAAAGACGAGTACTGGCAAAGTGCTTCAGGCTTGCTGGCGGCCAATAAATTTCGAAAGTGGCCACCGGTACCAAAATGATTAAAAGAAGCATTAGGGTAACTCATCAGTATGCTTAGCGTTCACAAACGCTACAAGTGGTTTACAACCCACAGAATGTAAACTAAAACCCATGAATACTCAACAAACACAAACAAATTCTAACAGTGGTATATGAGTTTGAAGTGTGGACGGAGGAACGTTGAACAGGTGCACGATAGTGTGAGGTGAACAGATTCGCCTCCACAGTAAAAAAAATTGATAGTGCAGACCATCTAGTGTTTTCTGCCGACAGTTGCTATGATGCATGTAACTGCAGGGCAAACGGAAACTTGGAACAAAGAAAAGCGGGGTATGTACCAAAGCAGTTGGTATAAGTGACTACGCAACAATTATTGGTAATTAAAGATCGGAGCAGAACCCCGGTATTTTTTTTACCACAAAACACTTGATCGTAGCAGATAATATGATTGACTCCGTCACTTTGTTCACCATACTGTCACGCACACTTAAGCTCGAGAAGCTGGCGTCCAACAAACCGATGCCCACTAAATTCCACATACCGCCCCTCTGCCAAGAGAAGATGCTGAGGAAACCAATCCGGATGTTATGATACCAAAGGTGTTTACACCACCCTACTAAGTACCCAGTGAAATTCGTTCACCCGCAATCTTGCTACATAACTAAATATTCAACGCAGCCCAACAATCCAAATAGACAAACTGTTTGTATCTCACACCGTCTCCTTGTTGTATTGCTGAAAGACCCCGAGCCGTCAATGCTTCAGAATCGTACGTTGTTTTTGTTACATTGTTAGGCAGAACCATTAATGTCAAGTAGTGTAGCATGCGGCACAGGGGTACATAAGTTTAACAAACATTGGATCTCAGAAGTCTCTGGAGTTGTTAGAAGCCAGGCGGAACATTCCTCCTGGTAGTTCACATAATAAGTCTAGAAGAGATATCCGTAGCTGAGACGTAGTCTAAAGGCTGATCGTAAGGCTTGGTTATTGGAAAAAGTTAAGGAAATGGGAATCGCTTTTGCTTCAGGAACACCTACCAACTCTTCAAGGTGATCCGTGCTACTCGTCCTAGGCGACCGTCTGTCAGTGAAGCTATCAGCGAGGCCTGATGGCACACTAATCTGTAACAAGTCTAGCAGGTTAGAACGTTGGGCGGAACACTTTGAGGGTCGAGTTAGCTGGCCTCCCGCTTCTACCGTGCTGCCTCCACAAACTTCTGATGTAACGCCCTAGTCGGTAGATTTAGAACCACCCACGGAGACTGAGATTCGCAATTGCATCTCAGCTCTCAATCGTAATAGGGCTGCTGGTCCAAACGATCTCGTGCCGGCACTTTTTAAAGAAAATGGAGGTGTTAGGTGAGGCATTGACTCAGCTGTTTCAACTTGTGTGGATGACGGAGACCATCCCTCCGTCCTGGGGTCAGGCGATAATAGGTCCTTTATTCAAGAAAGGTACCAGGAGCTCTTGCGAAAACCACAAGGGAATCAGATTGACCCCAGTCATTTCTAGGGTTCTAGCATCCATCATATTTCGTCGACTCACTACAGTTCGGGAGTTAAACATTAGAGAAGAACAGGCAGGGTTTCGTCCTGGCCGGGATGTGTAGATCACACTTTTACCCTTCGTCAAATTTTGGAGCAGCGTCATGTATACTTCCGGCCAACAATT
>JTDE01007301.1:2383-12950 GCA_014338405.1 Paragonimus skrjabini miyazakii | reverse complement strand
ACTAGACTTGAGTTTCGCTCTCATTAGAGCTCGTCAGTAGTGCATATCATCGCCACTGCCGGGACTTGAACCACGGACATTCAGTTCATGAGCGAAAGTGGTTGAGCGTTCACATGTGATATTTCGGTCGTGCCTAACGTGAGGTCAATGGCGCAGTGGTAAACACGGTTGCCTCATGAACTGAATGTCCGTGGTTCAAGTCCCGGCAGTAGCGATGATATGCACTACTGACGAGCTCTAATGAGAGCGAAACTCAAGTCTAGTGCTTCTTTCGGAAAGGGGCCAACTGGAAAGTCTATGGGATTGCGACAGCTGTGATCAATTGTGGGTGATGTTCAACTTGAAATAGGGAGGTATGTACCTGATTTTGCTTAGGAATTTGCACCTGGTCACAAGTTGGACGCACGATCTGACATGCTGTTCGATTAACATATAATGCTATCTATATCAAATCATCTTGAGCATACATGCAGCCAACTGGAGTTTGCTATTAAATTATGTCAAGTATTCACCAACGGTTTGAGAAAACGAACGCATTTAATTGTTCCTGCTGTCAGGAACCTCTCTCGTAGGCATCAAATTATCAACTTCGTCGTAACTAAAATGCGTGAACAGATTACGCTCGTCGTTCTCTCAAAACTGGCAACGGTCCATACAGATAACACAATGGCATGTGAAAGGCTTGCATTTATTTTTCAGATTCATTCTGACTTGGATAAGTTCATTTTTGTATACCGTTGAACAAAACCAAAGTTTCTTGTTGAAATGTTTGTAAGACCGACGTCTTTGGTGCTTTAGGGTACGGTTACGACAATGTTGTAATTGAGTGACTACTATCTATCCGACTCGGTCTAAATTTAGACGAATCTAATTAGAACAGCCTACGGTTAAAACGAATAAGCATGCGAAGGATTGGGTTAAATAAAATCCAGTCTGAGCTCCTCTTACACCGTACAGATTACTGCTAATTGGAAACGTGAGGATATCAAGCCGTCTGTGATACAGACTAGTATGTGATGCTCGACAAATTCCAGAACTTGCCAATGATGGTCCTCTCAGTGTTCTGCGCAAATTATTCAAGGAGTATAGCTATCCATGCATTGCCTATATTGTCTTAAGCTGAGAAAATAACCTGCACACGGTCTGTGGTGCACCACTAACTTCTGGTAAAGGCATAAACGTCCCGGAATCATAGTTGTCTGGGAATAGATAGAGACGCTTAGAAAAAAGCACACAAGTCCTGTCGGACCAGAGCCAGGCCAGCCCCAAGGCGGATTGCTGAAGTATGTAAATCTGCTAATACAAATTTTTCGAGATCAGCTATGACAAGTTGCGATTTGACGTGGTCTACTAGGAAATCTAGTGAAATACCAGTTCAAAAGTTTTCTGAAACACTCCTAAACAGAGATCAACAAACGATCACTTGGAAGTGTGATCTAAGGAGACCGTATTCAACTGTGAGGGTGAAGGAGCTATCAGAAGCTTTGATTTTCTGAGAAAAGTTTGTGGTTCGTATTACAACTGCGCCACTTGAGTCAATGATTCCAAATATCCCTACTTCCAAGTGAAATTGCTAATTCCCTCTGCACATTGATTTAAAGAAAATTATGCCTGAAGAGCATCACTGTCTAATCCAAGCGATTATTTGTTCCATATTGGTTTGACGTAGGTCACGGAGCAAATCTACTACACAGTAAACTTTATACCAGGTTTTCTGTTTGAACGTAGGTAAAATTTCTACCTTGTCGAAACGGTAGGTGAAGATTACCAACGAACGGAATAATCTACGTCTAGAATTGTTGCTGAGATCATTGGCTGAACAGCCTGGATTTAGTCCGATATGACTGAGAAGGACTAGCTTCATTTCCCATCTTCCAAATGTGTTTCGTATATGGTCGTGGGAGGTTTGTTTCTACAATGGAAGTACCTAAGGCAGATAGTTCGGTAAATGCGGAACGTGCTTCTTAGATATGATTGTTACTTAATAAAACAGCGGCATATCTCTGAATTGGCAAATCATGGGTTTGGTTTCCCCATTTATACCCGCGTCGTGAATGGTATCGGTTAAAGCAGTTAAAAGTATATATATATATATATATATATACCCGAGGATGGAATGGGTCAGGGGGAGTCAACACCAAATGAAATTCTTAAACCGAAAATGAAAAGAAGCATATAGCTTAATTTAGTACGAATGAACTCAAACAGTTTGAGCGTTGTGTCTAATATGTTATCGATAAATGGATTGAGAATAACATAACGTTATTAGCAAGTTGTAATATTCTACGTTTCAACTATATCTGAGGGCCTTCCTCAGAAGTATTGTGATCAAAATCACATCACATCACTCGAGATTAGCTTTGGTTAAGTCATGCAGAGCGATGCTGTACTGAAGCTCTCACCATTTACACAAAACATGCTTGCGTTATTCTCAATGATAAGAAACCCCTGTCTGCAGCGTGGCGTGATTGGGTAAACAACACCAGATACCGACCCATCTTATCTACATCATTCTCACCCCCGCCTAGCAGACAAAGGATTCTACTCATCAATGCAGATAGAGCGCAGATTGACCTAACCACGTTGCTCATCTGGAAATGTCAACCCCGACATTCTGAAGACGAAGCCCAAGGGTGCTTCAGTGTTAACCGGTCTGACTTTTGCCGAACATGAATCTAGCACATACCCCTAACTATGCAAGATTCAGCAGTGCTCGGTCAACTCGCAATACCAACTCTGGGATTAGGTGGACAGCTTGCTTGTCGGAATAGCGAAAGGTGATCATTGTTTGGTTAATAACTCATCTCTTACGAACTCGCCACAAACCTATTTATGTGGTTCGAGTGCTGAATACAAAGCAACTTCTGTGACGTTTGACTGCTTGCTCTCCACGTTAACACGGTAGTACTCTCTCGTCCTTGTTAACTATAACTCAAACGACTTTAATACCAGCGTCTGGAACTGACCACAGATGCACACCGCCTCTGTACCGGATATGCCTCTCAACCCATGAATGCGGCGAAGAAGTTGATCTAACACACACCTAAATTTTCGATAAATGCAATTTAGCTCTCTTGATCGAATACTGCAGCTGCATTTGAAAAAGTACTATCGAGCCGAAGATGAACGATGGCACTATACTACTGGTCAGAATTAAACTAGAGACACTTATTTAGGTACTGAAATAACCGAGCTAAAATACACAAAGAAACATTGAAGTGCACTCTGACAAGAAATGCAGTTTTCTTGTGTGAAATCGGCATTGGCAACCGTAGTGTCCTTGGATCAGTGTTATATGCAAAGGAGTGTTTTTGTTTGTTGTGGTGTTGTGGTGTATGTTCCATGTGCTGCTTCTCCGAATATACAATCCTAGCGCCATCCATGTTCTAAGCCCATAACATTGTCTCTCAAACAACTGTTACCAACTTATTACACAACAACCTGACCCTGGGAGTACTGATGTAGACATACTATTGTGTAACCATTTAGATAACTCTCTGGTAACCAATTAGACTATCATTATTAGACTATCACTGTTAGACTATCATTCGGTCATATAACACAAATAACAATGTCAATGAAGGTGTTAATTGTAAACTTCAAGGTAGATGAGTTGTATATAACAGGCGAGAAACTCGAGTGATAAGCGAAAATCTGTCGGATCAAAATGATAGTAAAATTGTCTCAATTTGCTGCGATAGTAGGACATTATTGAAAACAAACAGTAAGGCTCCCTTCTTCTGCTTTGATTAAAAATCACTGTCGACATTTATACCAAGCTAAACAGCGAACCATAATGGACGAGCTTAGGCGATCAACAGAAGCAACCTCACATTGACAGTATGCAGTGAGTTCTTATTCAGTCTGTAGACAAACATCCGGTTTTCGATCATTGCTATTCTATGCATGGATATCTTTCGTTTCATATTATTTGACTTGACAATAATCTTTCATTCAGTCATCACTACACTTGATGGAAGACACGGATAATTTGGCTAAAGTTAACCATTCGTTTCTAGACCCTGATTCCTGCTATCTGTGTCCTTCCCACTCCGATTGCCATTGACAAATGGTTATATTCTAGTGAGTTGTCTTCCTCAAAACAGTTTTCCGACTGTACGCTAAAGATGTATCAATCCGTAAATTTTTGGCATCAGTCACCAATCAGATACCAGCATTACCAGCTAACCTGTGTTCCTATGAATTCTCGAGGCGCATAAGTATGTGATAATTCACGAACGTATTGATGAATTATCATATTTAATGTAGGTTACCTGTTGTCTGAACGCATAGTATATGTGAGTTGGTGTGCCCGCATATAGGCTAACCACACACACTACTGCTTAAGCATAGTGAATACAGGCATGCTTTCGTGCGTTCACTGATCGATTATTGAGGGGCTTGCTTCTGGTTATTGGTGTGATTTAACCACGTGAAACAAGACTGGTTTTTATGGATTATACAAGGGAAATGCATGCAATGACTTCACGTTGAACCACCGTAACAAACAGATCCACTGATATGATCGGTTCCCTTAAAACATTCTGTCTAACTAGTGCAAACTGATCCTGTTTCCACGCAAACCGTAGTTATTCGACAGTCTGTCTGAGAGTGTTTTAACGCAAAATATGGCAAGAGTTAAGCGCCGAACCCTTTATACCATCATTCTTCACACCATGAGGACACTGAACCTGTATTCTACTGATCTATTCTTTATTAAAACAGACAGCTTCGTTGGTCTTTCATCGCCATAAATTAACTGTGTTCGTTGAAATGTGACAGAGAGCCGTGATTGGTGAATTTTCCAATTAACACAACAAAGGACAAAAACCCCTCAATAGATAGTCCCACGACAGGAACGTTGAGATAATCAATCTCTACTGGGAAGTAAAAGATTCACCCGTTTCCATTTTCATCAGTTTTTTCAAAGCAGGTAGCGTTCCAGCTATTCGTGATTTTCAGGTCGTTTTTTGTGCAAGATACAAAGCTTGCTGGCTAGATGACCAGCATGTAGAACAGTCAAACAGCAGCAGCGTCCACAACGTGAGGAGTAAATGTTCTCAACAGCTCCCTTTACGACCTATATTTATAACGACATCCATGAGTAGGTAAATTAGGACTGGATTTATAATTATCTTCACATATGTTTTATTCATTGGTATTCGCTTAACTATCTAGCTCAGTCTACGAAAAGCTAGATGCGTCATCGCTTTCGTGGTTATCTGTGGCATGCATCACATCGACTGAAACGATATATTGGTAAATTGTACGTATGTTTCGAAGAGGAAGAATACACAGTACTACAGCCGGTCACCGATAGAGTGTGTGATCTTTTGCAAACATGTTGAATAACACGTGGAAACAAGCAAACGAGTTCGGATTTCAAAACAACTGCCTTACAATGGATAATTTGGAAACCATAACAATTTCGCGTAGTAGAACACTTTTAGTTAGTCAATCAAAATAAACTGTAAGGCATGTTACATGTGAGTAGAAGTACAAAAGATGATATACTCAGTAAGACGGTCTGTTCTGAATAAGTAACAGTAAAAAAAGACAGTTACTTGTGTTCCAAGACAGGCGAGGCACACATTACGTTGTCAAATGCAAACAAATAGCAGAACAGATCGGTGCCTACGACAAAGAATGGCTGAACATATGCCCAAGTTGTTGGTGTGTGCCATGACGCAACAGACAATAGCGACAGACGAAATCCGACCTCATCCATAGCAAAGCACATCATGGAAACAGGTCACGTTGTTGACTCCGCCAATTCGCTTCAAGTGTTGTTGCGTAATCGGAATCCGAAATTGCATGCCTTCTCCGAAGCTATGCTAATCAATACTCGCCGTCCGGTCGTGTGTGTGCATAAACTGTTGACTCATGCAGTGTGTCTGCTCTGGAACTGATAACAGTCCTTGTTTTGTGTAAACCCAATCGTTGATTGTTTCTATTGTTGTTGCTATCCCCATGTCCTATATATTCCGATGTTTTACGTTCGTGACTTGCGACGTATGTCTTCTATCGTTACTGGTGAAATAGCAAACTAGCTAGACAGACATAAACTAGGACGTTAGAACAAAATAACTGGAGTTATGGTCCACTCTGTATAGTTAGTTCGGTAGCCAATTTAATCTTCCATTCAGACTATCTCTACTTGATGAATCCAAACAAAGACAAAACGGGTAAGAGAGTGTTAGTTTGAGTGTGAACATCAACAAGTGTCACAGCATACCATTTCCATCTCTTGCAGCAGTAATCAGTACAAACTGGCAATCCAAAGTGGCCTGTGTCCATCCATACTAACGGCAGGTAAATAAGCTGTAACACAAGTTCGGATAAACTTAACTTTTCTACTGGCTAACAAATTCGGGTCACAATTTCCCGATTATATCATGAATGAGTCAGAGAGGTCAACTTAACGCTTTGTTATCTTGAGAGGTTTAGTAGTCAAGCGTTTTCAGTAAGTCATAGCTGATGTTTTATCAGTTGCTTACCTTTTTTTCGGGTGTGATCTGTTACCAACTGTCATAGTTTTCAATCTGTTCTTAACAATCTCCCTATGATATCATGTTGGGCTTGGAGATTAACGAAAGTGTGAATACACTAACTTTGTGAAATAGGTTTTAGACTAAATTGCGCTTGTACCCAATAGGGGTACAACTGGAAACCTGAAGATATTGAACACTTATTATTCGCTTATGATGAAAATAACGCTATTAGGTAAAATAATCACGTCTAGTATGAAGTGCATTTAAACAGTTAAATTGTTCTCGAATGTGGTTTTGTGAGACAATAGCAGAAGAATGGCCTAAAATGGGTTTAAAAGTAAATCAAAAATCAAAATTTTATCACGTTTTGATCACGTTTACTCGTAGTTACAATGGCAAACAGATCGACAACCAAGTCAGCGAGTAACAAATCCCATTCCGGAACAGGTCAAATGACTGATCAGGTGTCAGCTCCGAAATGGTGAACCTGCCGTTTGAAACCCCTGTCGGGAAACCGTGTTGACTACTGTGCTAGTGACCCCAGATAAGACAAGGTCAAATCATTATAACCGGGCACTCAGCCATTTTCGTTTTTTTCGAAATGAAAAGGTGACCTGCTTATCCCAATATAAGACATTATTAATGCCTGATATCCTCATGTAATCGTGGCTGGAGTTCAAATCTTGACTGACAAACTCTAGCACGAGCGAACCTCGAGTCTAGTGCCCTGTAGAAAAATAGGTTACTTGTAAAGTTTATGTGATTGTTTAACCTGCGATCAACTCTGAGTGTTCTTCAAGATTTTGCTGTTGAACAGAGCGCGAAAGAATTGCACACCGGACACTCTCTAGGAGGAAGTAAAGTATATTCGAGAAACTCTCAATGAAAATGGATACCCTGAGAGATTCATAGATGGAAGCTTTGCATTTCGGTACGAAACTGAAGTCGCCCAAACAGCAGGGAAAAAGTCGATTTCCATGTTTCTCATATAAAGGCAAGGTTAACAGTAAAATAATTAGCCGTAGACTTTCAAGTTCGATCGAGATTGCCTAAACTGCGACAAGACTTATCGTGTTGTTCGACAACTATCAGATGCTGGTGCTAGGCCTTTAGGATAGTTTACCCAAGTTCTCCGGTTTTCGGTATTTACTCCCTCACTTGCTGTTATTAAGCAGGTTACGTTGGGAGGACCACACGGCGGCTATCGAAAAGGATTATTGAACACCTCCCGAAATGGCTTCGCAACGGTTTGAGAAACCATATACTCAATGCGAACGACCCCCATTTAATTGACACTGTTAATCGAATAAATCCAACTGAAGCGTTCCGAGTCATCTACGAGGTTCTTAAAGCTTGCTCCAGAGTTGTCAGCGTGTGACTGTTATCAGCGGCCAAGGCTATTGCCATTAGACTCCACAACCCTTGCCTGTGTCTAAAACAATTCGTACAAGCCCTCTACCTCTCCTGATCAGTCATTCTACATCCAGCTGAAACCCGCTCAAGCGTGAACTACTCGACAATGATGAATGCATGTCTCATGACAGGCACATGTAACACTCCAACACATTCACCAGCACTCCCACTCTCCTCCAGTAGATTGTGATCCGTACCACTTCTGTGATTTTTTAATGACCTGTTTGATTTGTTATAATTTTCGCACATAACCCGCACTTACGCTATGTGATTTAAAAAGCCTGATGAGAATGACCGAAAACAGCTGTTTGCAAAGTTGACTTCTAACTCGATAAACAACATTACAGTTGTAACTGACAATTACGCCTGATTGCCAAACTTCCCTAGTTTGACTCATTTTCCGCCCACAGACTGCATGTCTAGGTTGGAAGTATCTGAGGCGTGCCCCTTGTTACCTGGTGAACTGCAATTCCGTCAGCTTATTTCTCTTTGTTCAAAACATCTTGGACTGTATGCCATCAAGTTGGCCCAGATAAGCTTCAGGAGGTGACTGTTGTTGCGGTGTTGTTGGGTTACCCGTTGAACGATAGGCCCTCACGAATGCATCAGTCATTCACCCTACTTTGCCTTTTCTTTCGGACTTCTGTAAGGCTCTTTTAAACGTGTCCAGGAATCTATCCATTTAGACTGTGGTTGATAAACAGGCGCAAATGCGTGATGAATGCCATTGCTGACGCAATATAACAGGAATTCCAGTGCACTGAACTGTGGTCTGTTGTCAGTCACTAAAATTTACGGAGCACCACATTAGACGAATAGTCGTCAGAGATGAGAAGTGATTGGTGACGTTGTGATCATTCTCGTGGGGAAAACCTCTGGCCATCTTGAGTATGCATTGACTGCCAATAGATAGGGCAGTCTGTTCAACGAGCCCGCAAACTCGAAGTGGACCCAGGGTCATGGTCTATCAGCCCTGGACCATGAGTATGGTTCAAATATAACAGGCGTTTCTGCCGCCGCTGTACAGTTTTTGCAAGTTTCAACCAAACAGTCGATCTAATTGTCGATTCCTGATCAATAAACGTAGTTTCGACCTACCGAATTCGTGCGACTAATACCAGGATGGTCGAATATAACTGTGAAACTGCCGGACTTATCACGCGATTGGCTGATATCAAACATCTTCTATTCATCGTGAGTAAATCTTTACGACAAAAAAATATTTCAGTCTTTCATCTTATGAATCAGTTGACCAACCATTCTGGAAACATCGTATTAATCGCTGTGACAAAAGTATCCTTCTCTGTTGCCTCTGACATCATTTTGCCAGTCACCGTTGGGCTACGGAGTGAATGAGAAAAAAATCTGTAACTTTCATCTTCTTTTGATACTGATGAATTGACAAAGTCTTTCTCAGACTGTATGACCATCCTTTCTAATTTGAGATGAGATAATGCACCAACGTGCCCAAAATTCGGTTCTCTTTAACTGGATTTTAAAATAGTTCCCTAGTAACATCGTGACTCGCCGCTGTAATCAATTGACGATCTGAACCAAAATACATTTTCTGCAACAAAAATTGACAGAAAAAGCCAGCGTAATGGATCCAGAAATACAGAATTGAAGCAACTGGCTAAGCTCAACCCCCAGAGTTAGTTTCGACGTAATAGTGATAACACCCAAACTGAGCAAATCAGGTATTTACCTCTCGAACGCAATTGCACAGCTTATTGTCAACAATGTAATAAAACAACAGTAATGATGAATAGGTTTAGTGACTATCACCATATCCGCCACAGTTTAAATGATTCAGGATTTTTATGGTTTCTGCGCTTTTTTTAATTTCTCTGGCGTTCAGGTAATCGCAAATGTGATGATCTGTTCTCAACAGCATCTTCAACCGAGAGACTTGAACCTAGAATAGACACAGCAACATCGGTATTAGTAATAGGCACCGTAGGGATAGAAATAGGTAATTTATAGACAAGTTGATCGATGTACCTGCGGTGGAGCGATCCATCATCTAAATCAAGTATGCGGCATACTGGAGTACCCAGATTTTTGAATACAATTCCCTGAGGTAATTGGAGGTCGCTGCCATTATGATACACAACTTCAACTGCTTCACGATGATTTACGAAGATTGACGGACGAGAAAATTTGCGGTTTTGCGTGTTCCGGGTTCTGTACAGCGGTGGATGAGTTGATCCAAAATAAGTATATTGGTTCAGGAAACACGTTTCCTGATTAGGTTAGCTGCTGAGGGGTAAAAATTTCGAAATTGCATCAAGAAGTTATTTTAGTAAAAGGAAACACTCTCTAGATTGACACTAATGATGTTAATAACATCTTGAAAGATAACATGCGATACTTTCAGATTAAACGACAGAAAATTGTACGGAAACAATCCGAAAGGAGTATTGATGGCTTTCCAAGCATTAAAAGCCTCATCAAGTGGAATCTGTAGAAAAGTGTCCTTCGACGCAAGCTTTGGAAAAGTGCTCTGAACCATTAATTTGAGGCAGAATGTCCTCTGGTTCATTAATGACTCAGTTCCTTTGTAAAAGAATCTGTTGACCGTGAGTCGATAATCACCGCACATTCGAGACGTTTCACCATCAAGTTTAAGCGGAGTCACAACGGGTGTAGTCCAAGTCGAAGAT
>JTDE01007300.1:6056-29093 GCA_014338405.1 Paragonimus skrjabini miyazakii | reverse complement strand
CAGGGCAGTGAAAGCCGTAAGGAAGCTGTCATGCTGATGACGTCTTACTTTCACTTACAGCTAGATTGTTTGTTTCCAAGTTGTAGGCGCCTTGATGTTGCATGTTTGAATATAGACGTAGCTATTTTTAGTCGTTAGGTCCCCTCCCCTTTCCCTTCTTTTTTCTCCTTCTTTATTCCTGTACAAGGTTTGCTTTTTCTTCTTCTTGGTGGTTGTGTGACAGTTGAGCATCAGCGTGAACCACTGGTGTATTGCTGTCTATGATGATGATACTGTCCCCGTGCTACGAAACGGATACATCCAACTGCATGCGCACGGTAACAGCAAATACAATCCTTCTGTCGTATGGATGGTTGACCAAGGGACCAAGCATGCAGATGATCATGATGAAAGCACACAGTGGGAAAAATAAACATGAGTAAACAAACTGCACTGTAAGCTCGCCGGTACACTACTAATCTCATGTGGTGTGGGTAGCGGCAAAGGTTAGTATTCACGGATGAAAATAAACTCTTGGGAGAAAAGTGGAAAGAACTAGTTGTACTATACGGCGCGCGCGGTTTCGACATGTCTATTTTCTGTCAGCTACATTACTTCCGCCTAGGCTCACCACATTTTTCGGACGTGCATCAGGAAAGTAATCAGCTACCCAGAGTAGAAAAGGTAAGTTCCTCCTGACACGCGTGCCTCAGAAGACATCACCCGCGTGACCTTTGATGAATACCGGTCAATCCAACTACTAAGTAAGTCTCATCCATTCCTGCATTTGACCATAATCTACATTCCCAAATCAACATACTACCATAGGACTCGGCATGATGGGCAACAAAAACCAAAACAATTGGCGGTAGACTGGAATGTAGAAAACAGACTGATGATTCACAATTTCGGTTTAAGAAGTTGGATGAATGACAACAACACTCCCGCAGTACAAGGTAGTTCAGTCCATACTTGGGCAACTCTCTGGCAAACCGAAAGCAGTGAGTTGATCGATCGTGACTGCACGGCAAGAATAAATAAGGAACGGCTGACGCCTACGAAGACAAGTGAACAAAAGAATGCCACTTGCAAGGACGAGTAAAGAATAGTAGTTGAACGAACAAATAATCAATGATCAAGCAACTGATACTGACCGGGGAGCAAAATTGCACTAATCACTTTGGACGAATTATAACGCAGCCATTGCACGTTTTTAAACGCACAGTAAGCTTGAACGAAGACAAAGCAGTTTGTATACAAGTCGCACACTAAAACTTTATCAGTGCTTTCGTTGTAAGATTACTCTCATACATGACTGTAACGATCGGTCACACCATTATTACATTGAAAGACTAACCCATTCTGATCAGGTGACACTTGGAGCAAACCTTTTCGTGGAAAGTTCTTGTAGATCAAATTGCTGACGCGCTGCCCCAGAAAGGCGAACCCACTCCCTTCTAAGTGGCCACCATCACACCTCACTGTGTTAACATTTGTGCGTCGAATCATTAATCTTTGAGGCTCTACATGTATATTTTCACATCAAACTTCTCGTGGTTCGGTTTCTATATTCCAATTGACCGACATGCACTGCTAGGTCGAATTGCACCTAGTCGAGGGAAGTGTTGACTGGACGAGTGAGCAGTACCCAGCGATCGGCACGTTAGCCATCGATACTGATGAATAAGGATAGACGACAACAATTTACTTTGCTCACTCTAGGCAATAAGGTATTCAGCCAGTATACACAGAAAGTTTAGTGAGTTTCGAACAAAGACTCCGCGCCTTTCCTCTCAGAGCTAAGCCAAATAAACGACGTTAACTGTCCACGTTCATTTTTTGCCAAAAACTACAGGCATGTGGCGTGCTGTATATATCACATAGGTTCCGAAAACGAAATCATAACTCGTAAACAAACCGGACAGAGATCTGCAAGCATACCAGTTCGAGAGGGGTAGAATAGGTGGAAGAACTGAGTGCACATAAGAACCACTAAGTTAACGGCACCGCTTCTACCGAGATCAGGTTAGGTGGAAACCCTTTTGTGGCGAAGGAAAATACGTGCTTATGGATACAAAAGTGTTTTGTTTATATTTAAGTTGTGTCATGTTACGTTTCCTATGATGTTTACTAGTCAAACGTAAAAAGTTTCGCGTGCAACTTCTTAGGGCTACTAATTCAGTAATGCACAACTTATGGCACCTCCTTTTACATGCAGGTTTGTTACTCCATCTCATGCTTAGATATATCATTGTGTTTAGAGTCACCGCGAGAGTACTGTAAGTGACAAACTGTAGCGTGGATGTACAGTTTCTTGCGAATGAAACAATAAAGTGACTACGTGGTAAAAATCGACTATAACGATTTCCGTTGTTGTATCCATCGACCAAATCACATGCAGGCTCGATCGTTGCAGCAACCGCTTTACAAAAATGGACCAAACAGCCAAGGTGAAATTGGATAGAACAGAGATTTTTTTAAACCCAAGACAAGTAAACACTAGCTGACGTGCTGACCAACCTTTCCGACTGTTCACCAGCATCGTCGCCGAGGTTTTTCAAAATCGTTCACAGCTAGGGATGCGTTTCGTCTGAGTTTATAAGCATTCCGGTTCAAGAATGCAACAGAGGATTGTTCACTATGGTCCCCGAAACAAGCAGAAACCGCAGTGTGCAGCTGACAATAAACAAACCGACATAATCACAACTCTTGAGAACGTTAAACAAAGCCCCGTTTATTGTTTGTTTCGTTGGAACCGAACAGTCAAACAAATTCATTTTTGTTAAGGTATAGCATCAGACGGAATGACTACTTTTCCTACGTTTCATGTCTGAACATAGTCAGACACAGCAAACCTCTTTCTTCCAGTAGCGATTTCACGCATAAACAAATGGCTTGGATCGTTTCATGTTCCGGCTGGCGGAAAGTAGTCCAAAAGCCATACAAAGCGTTTTGAAACGCCAAGCACGAGTGTACAAGTATACACACTGCTGTAGTGGGAAGTGTCACGACGAAGGATATTAGATTATGCCTCCGATTTTTACCCCAAGCCCTATAACAAGCAATCACAAAACTATCATCAGTCTTCAATTTGTTCACACATGCATTGCTTGATTCGCGTTGGAGCCTGCTCTAAGTAAGGCAGAACAGCACTGATAAATGTCACCTGGTAGAATCGAACAAACGTAGAAATTACCACGGTCACGTGGATTCGATCACCATTGTGTATAAAATAACCCAGGGAATTCAGTGAGCATCACCCTTTACATGGAGAAGGAATACTCTGTTCTTGCACGCCAAAACCAATTTCCTTCTTCAGAACCTCCACTTGCCGACTGTTTGTTTGCAAAGACGTTTCAAGGTAGAATATACAAGATTATGCAGACTTTTCTCAAGGATTAGACCTTACCACCTCGTTTCCTTTCACACCCAACTCGAAAGCACTTCAGCTCCGTGTATGCTGAAATCACACAAATGATTAACGTGTTCAGCGCCACTCTCATTACTCATCATTATTACTGGGCGATTTTGGTTTTCACATGAATTGAACATCAGCCACAATTGACGGCGGCTATCGCATCCGCATTCTCATTCGACGTGGAATTCGTATTTACATTCGCATTGGTATAGAGATTCGCACAGACATTACAGTCGGCCAGGTTGCAAATCGGGAAGCGCTAGACTGGAGTTTCGGTTCAGTTAGAGCAGCTCGTCAGTACTGTATATGATTGCCACATTGGCTGGCACCAAAAGTGTCAACACGCTTTGATCAGGCAAACATGTTCACCACTGCGCGGCCCCATTCATCTCATATTAGGCACGGCTGAATCAGGATCGCATGTGAACGCTCAGCCACACTGGCCTGTCAGTAATGATCTGACTGCCCGATCGCCTCCACACAGCAGACACAGTAACTGTCCTGTTCACTCGAATCGATCATCCCTCGACTACGAGTTCCGTGCAATTTGTAATCACACAAATGATTAACATGTTCAGCGCCATTCCGGGTGGGAGGTTCCAACCTGACAGACAACGGTACAATCTTAGACGTTTCCAGATGTAACGAAAAAACTCAGGAAGGCACCTAAACTGACGCGTGGAGTGTTTCATCAACCAGTAAGTCCACTCGACCGTGACAAACGAGAGAACCGCCTGCCACGGTTTTTCTGGTAAATGACATCTTAGGAAGCACAGCTAAAGCGGTTAAGACAATTTCTCCATACATTAAGATGAATGGTTATAAATTCGCGACATCGTTGCAGACGGTTGGTCCCAGTGACCACCAGCGAAATGGTGGGCAGCTGTTTCGACCTTGCTGGGTCTCATCAGCGCCACACACGCCGGAGAATCGAACCTACGACCAGTGAACAAGCGGCAGGTTGTAGTCCAAGTACATATCCACTAGACCACGAGGCCACTGCCACCGGGGTTGCAGGAAGATATGTGAATTAGTCTACAAAAACCCCTTTCTCAACCCATTCTGGGACTGTGGTGAATGCCTGCTCGCCTGCAGGCCAACCACAAAACGGTTGGTCGATTTCAGCCTATGAGCGAAAGAAAGCGCAACGGCTAAGGAAGCTAATTCACAATACCATTGTTTGGGTATGACCATTGCATACACGCAGACAGTAAATAGATTTAACTAGGCGAGCAAGTCACCGGAACACAACAGTGCGTAGACAAACCGTAAGGCCACTTCGATTGGATGCTACACCCAAATAGGCAGAAAGTGTCGCAGTTATAGCTCAGTCACAGATCTAAGGTGAAACGTACATTTTTGTCCAACACACATCGGCTATGTTAGACACATTAGTGTGAACCCAAGTACCCAGTGAGAAAGGTACACGCATGACCTCAACAACAGTGAGCACCGGCTGTATCGATCGGTTTAGTTCACTGAATAAGAAAACAACGTCTCACAAATTTACTGGAACCAAGCGGCAGAACACTAGCAAGATGTGTTTCAGGTTAACAATATGTAAATTATAAATACGAATTGACGCGTTTGACGGATACGATTTCAACGTATTGTGGAATTAGTTTCTCTCATTCTCTCTTACACAGAACAAGACACCAAGTGAGTTTGTGGCAGAACAGACACGATGGACATCAATCATGTTAGTCAACTGGCCAGATCAAAGTGGTCGAATGGACTTGTAACCATAACCAACCCCTCGTGTGTTACACACCTTCTTGATCCCCATCATAACGGACTTCAGTCTGACTAGAATAGGCCATCGCCAACAGTGACGTGGAATATCCCAGAAGAAAAAAACGTTATCAGAAAAGTTAAAACAATAAAAGAAAACAAAGCGGAAGAACTAGAAATGGTATGAATGCAGACATGCCATTGGCTGCGACACACTGCCATCTCAGATAACGTTCCTAACCAACGATTTGAGTGATCACGAGGACCCCATCCAGGCAAGCGACACCTACCAAGTGTGCTCAACGAGACAGTCAGTGTCTTCATATTTCCTGGCCACCTTGTTGTTTGATCAACACGGTTTTACCCAACTGTTAATGATCTCAGTATACACTGCACGGTACAACAAAGGTTCATTTGGAATGAGGTGTACGTGACCCAACCGAGGCAGGCCGTGAAACATGATTAGCTGACCAATTGATCGCACATCCCGAGCGTTCCGGAAAACGCGCCAGCGAACAACTATATTGCCCACGTAGTCGGCCTACTTGATGCGGGCTAATTGGCGAACGTACCGACGGTCAAACACAATAAGATGGTTAGCATCTTCGTCGCGATCAGACTACGATTCCATACCATACAGTAAAACAGCCCGTAAACACGCATTGTATACCTTTCCCTTCAGCGACAACCGGACCTCTACTCGACACCACGGATGACGCACCCTTGCAAAGACAATACGTGTCTTTACTATTCTGGTTGATATTTCATCAGCAATGTTATAGGCTGACGAGATAGTACTACACAGGTATATGAAGATGTCCACAATCTCAAACGGTTTGCATACAGTAGAGTAAGTAGGAATGGGAATGCCTCAATTTTACAGTAGCACTTTGTACTTTGAAGATGTGAAGTGCATTCCATACAAACCAGCTCGGTCACTCATCATGTTCACCATGGCTTGCATGTCTTTTACGGAGGGGCTAAATGAGGCAGTGTCATCTTCATACTCCATGTCAGTCAACTTGGTGCCAGGAAGAAGCTTAACACCAAACCCACTGGATTCCCCAGGCACACTTTCCAGAATGTCGTCCGTGACAAAATTGAACACGCTAGAGGAAATTGGACACCGTTGATGAAAACCATGAACGCTCATGAATGTTAACTATCTGTGGGCTAATTGTACCGTCATGTATCCGACTTAATAAAATGCTCCAAATCGGAAGATGATCCATGGTATAGCCATGGTGTGCTGTAAAAAAGTGCGCCATGTCCGTGTACTCTGTGGGACAAACGAAGTGCTAACTATGTACCATTTTAGAATAGAGCATATTCCACTGAATCGCCGACTAAAGCCATGACGTAGGCCATTAGAAATCTAGAAATCTATCAGACTCCTTATAGCAGTGTTATTCTTCACCGTGAAAATTAGGAACTTTGAATAACCCCAGAAGTCGTACTCGAATTGAAATCTCCTACGCAAGTAATAAGAAAATTTCGTATTGGTTGTTTATTCATGAGATAAGAAGCCGCACGCATAGATATACAATAGTATTAGGGAAATCATAGTCTGTTATTAGCTGATGATACTGGCACCTGCAAAGTCAAACTGTAAGATGACTGGCGCAATACAGAACAAAGAAACTGGTGAATAACAGGAAGTGTAACATTGAGGTTTTTCGTCCCATTCTGATGTGGCAACTTAACGCGACATTTGGACTGTACACTTGTTAGATCTGTGGCAGTTAAGCATCAGTGTGAACCACTGATGTATTGCTGTCTATGATGATGATGATGAGATCTTCTATTGTGTCACGATTTGGATAGGCAATCAATCAAGTAGATTCTCCTCATAAAAAACCTATGATCCACGTATGAATAAGATACTATCGGAAGACATGGATAACAGTCGCATTTCGGACGCACGACCCAAACGACACAGAAGAGAAAAATCCGCAAACAAAATCCAATGTCATGACTACTAGTATGTTCAGCCGTGAAAGGTAACAAAATGAGAAAAGCGGCATAGATTTCAGGCTACTTACTTTCATGGTGACTGCATACTGATAGGTATCCGAAGTGGAGAACGTGTACACAATTCGAGTAGGCACAATGCTCAGATAGTACTGGAATGTTTCCATAGCTGATAAGGGAATGTAGAAGGTGGGACAGAGTGAAATATTAGTTAACGTTAAACAAGATGGACAAAGACAGGATTCAAGGATAACACACTCACCACCAAGACTGCACAACGTCAAAATCAACGACAGCCAGCAACTATACACACACAGGCATAAACAGCTGATTATGAGCAGACGGTATCGATGATCCAGCCACCGTCACAATGAAATCGAAAAACTCGTAAACGTTCCGCAACAGAATAGGAAGAAGTCAAAGGAATTATAGGATCTGGCCATAGCGCGGATGCAGACAAGTTACTGGCAACAACGCGCCCTTAAATGAAACAGCACTTCCAAAAGGCGGTTCGGGCGTTTACCCCAATCTAGCAAGCGAAACCCACCGACTTCACCTAGAGAAGCTGAAGCCTTTACAAGTGGTGACCACGAGGTCAGCTGACAGCTTTGTGGATCGACTAAGCAGGTGCTGGTGACCTCAATAAAAAATGCAGTACTGTAAACACTCGTATAGCATGTGACGCAGAAGGTCAAGTTGTTTTCATTTACTATCCTCTCAAGTTGCATCAACTTCATGCCTCGTATATTTAGGATACTACAACCCAAAAACATGAACTTGGATTTGAAAGGATGCAATGTGACAAACGAGCCAGTTGAGTAAACCGAGCAAGGCATCACCTGCTCGGTTGATGATCTCGTGATTGTTCACATCGCCAGTCAAAAACGCCAGCTGAGATGACAACGTGGATACATCCACTACGTTCTCAGTCTTACTACTTAGTTCGATTCTATTCACTTTACCTTTCGACGTAGGCTCTTCCAAGAAATCTTGTTGAGGTGAGCGGCAGCTCGAGCAATCGTACCGTTTGGGTTAAGCTCGTGACCGCTATGAATGAAGAAACGAATCAGTGAATAGGTCAAAATGAAACAGTGAAAGCCATAATGAAGCTGTCTTGCTGACGACACTTTACTTTCATTGACAGTTTGGTTGTGTCTGTAAAGTGGAGGCACCTTGATGCTGAATGTTTGAATACAGACGATGTTATTTTTAGTAGTTAGGTCCCTCCCCGTCCTTTTTTTTCCTCTTTTCTCCTCCTATACAGCGTTTGCTTTTTGTTCTTGGTTTTGTGGCAGTTAAGCATGTGCGAACCACTGATGTATTGCTGTCTATGATAATGACAATATAGAGGAATTACCAATGTACAAGCAGAAGGTTGTTGATGCTTAGGCAGCAGTCCGTTCGCTTTCGTCAATTAAATACACGAAATGATAACCGAATGGGTAAAGGAATAGGAACGTACGGGCAAAATAGTAGTATGTCTAGCGAGCAATCATAATTCGGTTCTAGGGGCGTTCGTGACGTCCGAAAATTTGGATCTTCCCCTTCTCACGGGACTAGGAAATAGGACAGACAATGTAATCGGGTAGGTGGGTGCCATCTGGCGGGGTAGACAAGTTACTCATATGTCCCTTAGCTGTTCCGCTTCCATTCGCCCATAGGTTGCAAGCGATCAGCCGTTTTGTGGTTGGCCTATAAACGAACAAGGACGTTGATTCTAGCCTATGAACGAGAAGGAGCGTAACAGCTAAGGAAGCCAATTCACATATCTCGGCGATCAAGACCTCGTGGTCTAGTGGATAATTGTTTGGACCATTTGAACTATAGCTTGCCGCTTATTCATCGGTCGTGGGTTCGGAACTCCGGCGTTCGTGAGACAGGTCAGTCTCAACCAAGTCGAAACAGCTGTCCATCATTTTGCTGGCGGTCACTGAGAGTAACTGATTGCGAAACGTCATGTGCACACCCATCGACCAGCAAGTGAAGTGAATAGAATTCAATCAGGCAATTCATGTTGCATTTACCCAAGCAAACTAGGTCAAGTGCACCATGAACACAGGGAAATTTTGAAAATCAACAAACGTGCGATGATGGATAGATGGAGCAATACAAATATGACTAGTGACTACGTCTTGTACTACGAATTACCAAGGTGGTGCTAAGTTCATTAACTTTCGCATCTGGAAACACGAACGTGATTTCTTAAGGTGTACAGCTAATACTTCGGAAGAAGCTAGAGGGCGTTTGTCTATAGTCTGACAAGCAATACAGAATCTCTTCGAAGGATCTATTGTGTGACCGGATTGGATAAAGCGTTTTGTTACGGTACTCTTAGCTGTTCCAGTATTGATACCCAAAAACCATTTCGGAATGTGCTCGGATAGTTGAGTGTGCAATACGGCCCACGTACTGTAGTTTGCATGTACAGGTGAATTCGTAAATAAGGTATGATTTGGGGAGTGCTCGAATTGAGGGCACGCGTGTTGTCGGTTACAGCACAATGAACTTAGCTGACGTATACTTGCCGTTCGGTACTAACTTCAGTCTTCGTATATCGTAGCTTTTGAAGAATAACATTTACACCGGCTTGCGAGACACTGTTGTAACGGTTAGTAGCATATCGATTGATCTCGAATATCTTTCAACAAGAGGTAACTTTCTTAGACGGAAATTTGCTTAATAAAATTGAGGTTCTGGGTATAATGTCATCCGAACAGATCTGGTCACATAATGTGATATAGTGCCTAAATGAGCCCGCATTTCTGTTTAACTGATGTAAAACTTCTGAAGCACAATAACTGAACAGTTCACATCTTTTTTCATTGAAGATCTCTACGGAGGAAGCCCACCTACGCCTAGTGAGCCAAAAATGATCACTAATTATCCTTCCTGATTTCAGTAGCAAACTTAATATTGGGATGCAAGCTGCTGAGATGCATGCAAGTTGATTTAATGCAACTGTTTGAGTTGTAAAATACGAATATACTGTCCATGTATACTTTATACAATTAAGCTAAGCTTATGATATCATGCACTACTTCCCCAAGAAAGGCCATAAGTATACGGATGAACCACGGCCCAAGAGAAATACCCATATGGGCACCATCCATCTGGCGACACTACTGTTCGCTGAATAAAAATTTAATATCTTAGTTAGAAGTTTGCTTAAACAAAACACAGGCAAGTGAAGTTTAATTTACTGTTCCATCACATACACATAAATAATGTTAATCACTTCAACTGGAGATACACTGATAAACAAAGACTACACATCGAAATATGCCACCTTCCCCGTAACATTTAGATTGCGTATATTTTCAACAAACCCAAGTATCCTTTAAGGTGTACATGCACAAGTGGATTTTGATAGGCTCAAGGAGTTTCACTAACCATTTCGCCAAACTGTGACAAAATGAAGTCGTCATCAATAAAGTGGGTCGCAGCAGAATTCCAGATTTACACATCTTTGAGGAAGCCTTACATGTGCAGTATCTGTGTCCACCTGAGCGCTACTTCTTGGTACACCGGTCGATCAATCAAACCACCAGACAAGTTCTTATATTACTGGTAAGTATTGAAGAATTTGATTGATACAAGTTGAACACCATTCATGGTTGACCGCAATTGTCGCATTCCCAGAGACTTTCCAATCAGTCCTTCTCGAAAAGAAGTACTAGACTCGAGTTTTGCTCTTGTTAGAAGTCGCCAGTAGTAAATATCCTTGCCATTTCCGGGGCTAGAAGTTTAACCGCGCTTTTCTGGGGCAACCGTGTTGACCACCGTCATTAACCCTATTTTGGACGTGACTGAATTTTCATATGCAAATGCCCAGTTACCTGGGTTTGTGACTAAGGCTCAGACTGCCAGATCGCTTCGACAGGAGACGGATTAACTGTTCTGTTAACTCCAATCGACGACCCCACGATCAGGACCACTATCCACTTTGAAATTATAGAAATGAGTAGGCTTGTCTAATGATATTATAAGTACCGCATAGCA
Organism: Paragonimus skrjabini miyazakii; assembly: GCA_014338405.1. Taxonomy (NCBI): domain Eukaryota; kingdom Metazoa; phylum Platyhelminthes; class Trematoda; order Plagiorchiida; family Troglotrematidae; genus Paragonimus; species Paragonimus skrjabini miyazakii. Next base: position 17,995 of record JTDE01007300.1, on the reverse strand, counting down.
GTAGTAGGGGATTTGGTTAATTGATTGGTTGGTTGGACAGCACTCGTAACTGATCACAGCCGTCGCATTTCCATAAACTCCTCAGGCCGTGACATGGATATGCACTACTGGTGAGCTCTAACAACAGCGATACACGAGTCAAATGTTTCTTTTTGAAAGGAGATGGTCGGAAGGTCTATGGGAATGTGACAGCTGAGGTCAACTGTGAGTCATTTTCAACCCAAAATTTAATACCTCCTTCTATCGATTGAACTACATCCTTCTGATTCGAATTTAGGCCCAATTCACCACTGTCGGAAAAAATAGAAACCATCTTAGTCACGTAATCTGTCCTGCTGAAAATGACCATGTCTGACCTTTTATCGGAAGACAGAAAGATAATACTCGGACGCCGTAAATTGTTTATTGCTCTTATGCGCACTTTTGTCAGTAAACAACATTATTTGATATTGGGAAAAGACATTTTTTCTCAAGAGTTGGTCTTATTTGCCAAGAAAAATGGATTCTTCATCCGAGAAACTGCGGTTTGATTTTCGTACCGTTTTGTGTTATCGTTGCGTTCGTTAGTGATAGACACTGCTCGTGGTCTTTGCGTTTGTTCTTGTTTTTTTCTATCAGGGGGTCATAACACTGGTGAGTGCTGTCTGGACTTGTGAGGTAACTCAACCATTTGCGCTCCAAACCAACTATGTCCTTCTGTCGATAATGGCTCTAACTGCCTCAATTAAACAAATAAATAATAATCATCATCATCATCATCATAACAGCCATGAGCCTGACCAAAAGGTACTGTGGCTCGGGCCGCCGCTCACCTCAACAGTGACGTGGAATATCCTAGAAGAAAACGTTACTGAGGAGGCTGAGAATTAATGAGAGAAGACTAACAAGAAGAATTAGAAATGGTATGGACACAGGTCCGCCATTGACTGCGACACATCGCCATCTCGGATAGCGTCTCTAACCAGCGGTTTGAGTGATCACGAGGACCCCATCCATAAGTAAATAAATAAATAATCAAACTGGGTTTTGTTTGTAACACAACCGATATGGGATGGTGGGATACAAAACTTCAGATCAACCGATAAGGCGTTCTCTTGTGTCTTATTTAAATGTATCTCCGAAAAATTGAGTACAAATTTATGTACATTTGGAGCAAAATACGAGGTGTTGTTTTCACTCAACAACGTTCCATAAAGTCATATAGCTGTCTGGTTTTCCAAGTATTCCCAGGCAGAAGTTCAAATATTTGACCAGACAAACAAGACACAAGCTATTCACTACAGGTTGCAGCTGAGCATATGCTAAGAGGAGAATGTTTAGTTCCGACCACATTGTTTGCAAGTGCGATTGAGCAAAGCGTACCAAATTGTCAAACAACTTCAGTTAGCATATAAATTGAACATCACCCACAACTGATCGAAGCTGTCGTATTCTCATAGCCTCGCCAGTCGGCCACTTTCGAAAAGAAGCACTAGACTCGAGTTTTTGCTCTCATTAGGGCTCGTCAGTAGTGCATATCCTTGCCACTGCCTGGACTAGAACTCCGGCAACGCTTTTCATGAGACAAACGTGTTTACCACTGCGCCATTGACCTCACTTTAGGCACGACCGAATTATCATCGCATGTGAACGTTCAACCACTTTCGCTTGTGAGTAACGATCAGGTTGCCCAATCGCTTCGACACGAGACACAGTTAGTCTGCCAACTCTAATTGATGACGCTTCGACTAAGACTCCTATCCAAGTTGAAATCACAGAAATCATTGACCTGTTGAGCGGTATTTTGATTACCGACGAGTTAGTTTCCAAGCAAAGCTTTAAATTAATTCCGAGGAAATACGTCATCCGAAGTGCACATTCTGATGAAACCCATCAAAAACATAACGTTACACCATTTTGCACCGTAGGCGAACAATGCGTTTTGAAATTCCCAACAGCTATTTTGGGAAGGTGAGTACGTAAAAATTCGAATCAGTTCTGTTTCTGTATGAATTTCAAAAGGGTCATTACTGTTGTGCAAGAAATATATTTGAGTAACATTTTGTTCGTTTTTGCCAGTTACACACACGAACTGGTAACAGAATATCATGTCGCACACACCTCTAGAACGGTGTTATGATTGTTTATCAGAAAAACTCTTCCTACCTTGTTAGCATAATCGTCCAATAACGCGTCGTCAGATCAATATGAGTCATATGAACGGCTAAAACTATATTCACGATAATCACTTACTGCTCTGCACACGGAATAAGTCTACGTAATATGACTGAGGTCAACTGTTTCTGTGGATGTATGTGATGGAGGAACGTGGGTTACTCGAGACCAGGGAGACTGTTAAGTGTGGGCGACCTAGTTTAATGACTTGACCTGAAATACTGGATATCCACACCCACACAGGCAGCTGATTACGGTTATGAGATGTCAGCATGTCCAGTGAACAGAACAGTTTGCGATCATCACAACTTTAATCTTGACCAATTAGATAACTTGGTGCATTTTTTATTTACGTTTATCGGTGTGCAGACCAACTGATAAATTATCGGAGAAATGTTAATCATGTTCTATCGATATAAGGAGGAGTGGTCAGTGATTTGGTTATTAGAAGATGAACATCGCTCTCCATTGACTGCAACTTTCATACACGGATAAGCCTTTTCTGAAGGCATTTTGCAAAAACAGGAACGAGAACAGAATACAACTTCATTGCGTATCGTTGTCCGGAACATCCCGCGGACGTGTTGAACACAGTGCCATTAACACCATATTAGTTATGACCGAAGTAGGTGATCCGGAGGTCTATTATAAATGAATGATTGAACATTCACATATGGAATTGTCAAACTGGTTCCTGTGAATATAAATGTGGGAAAATATTATCATATCCCCCAGAAAGTTTGAACGCTTGCCACGAAACTCGTATTAGACACGACCGAAGCACGGGATCTAACAGCTTATTATGAATGAATGAATGAGCACTCATATACAATTGTCATAAACAGTTCCAGTGAGCACTAATGTGGAGAAATATTACATCCTCAGATAATTTGAACACCTGAATCAAAGTGATTGGAGGCATATTCGGTTCGCGGATTGACAAAAGAATGCTGCTTGAATGTCAACTACGAAATAAACGCGTTTAGTAACCTTTAAGAATTAGTATCTTCACAACATGAAGTACTTATGGATAACACTGTGTCATCGACCACCAACACCTCGATCGAAAGTTCCGACCAAGTATTCTAAATCCCAACCGATCGTGCACGAGCACAAATCATGATATGGCGAGACACGAGAACAAAGAAGACAATAATGACCGTAGACCAATAACGCATGTATTCACCGCCAAGGCCAGTGAAAGTGCCCTCGAGTGTTACGTGAAGTCGAGGAAAAACATTCGAGTAATCTTGGAACCATTACTTTACGACAGGCATAAGATAAGTCGCAGATGACGCCCGATTAGGGTTTGGTTTATTTTACCTCTTACAGTTAGACTCGTCTGTCAACGTTGTGTTCGGTAGTTTTAAACGCGTTGGGCGCGTGTCTATTGGACTGTCGACAACTGTTTGAATTGGAGATCCTGTCGACCGTATCGATAACCGTAACCAAAGGTCCACACGCCTCCTGTTGTCACGGTACGCACTGTCTTACCCTGAACTAATTTTGCCGTAACAACTCCATGTTGCAACTGCAACAAACCGTTTGACTATTCCAATGTTATTCCGTTTAAGCGGTAGGCGTATCAATCTCGCAATCAACTTGGCTTTAACCAACTGGATTATGGCAAATTTACTCAAGACACCTCCTTTATTTTGGAATCTACTTGAGGAAAAGTCCACTGCTTAATGCTGGTTACATTGGAAAGCAACCATTACCGAGTATATTCAGGTACTTTCTCCGCCTAGTGATAATCAGGATGTAGAGGATATTTTGAAAGTTAATTTACTCCGTCACTACACCAGTCTTGAAAACCTACAATTACAAGCCAAACAATAGTTGCCATCCGTAAAAAAAGGGTGAATGACATTTTTTACAGCACGTTACAAATTCTACGCAAAACGTCCACCTAAAGGCGAATCCGTCAACGACTTTGTCACTCGATCCTTTCAGACTGTGCCTAAGGACAAATCCCATTGAACGAACAATGCATATCCCAAGGACATATTGCTGGCATCCGCAATTAATGGGCGCGTGAGCGATTGCCAGTTGAAGATGAAAACTTTTTAACGTGGGAGAAGGTTTATGATATGGTGCGCCAACGTACTAACTCAGTCAAAGAACATGTATAGTGCTCCGCTGTGGAGCTTTACAGTACCCACTGTGCTAACCAGGTCATCATCATCGTCATCATAGACATCAATACATCAGTGGTTTACACTGATGCTTAACTGCTAACCAGGTAGCACACATTAAACATCCTAGGTTTTTCGCTGTCGTTGTGGCGACGGTCCATAAAAACAAAGTGACTGTCAACACATGAATTCAAGTAGCAAATTCTCGCAGAGGAAAATTCCGACTCAGATGTCTTCCCAGACATGGTACTTGCAAATTGTCGAGTTTCAGATCAACAAATCTAATTAACGAGAACATGAAGATTCAATGGACTAACAAGACAATCGTCAGTTATCGCTGTGCAGCAACCTTGGATACACCATCTGTTGCTTCGCGAAATATGAATAAACAACAAATTGCATTCGAGCATGACGCTGCATCGACCGTAACGTGACTGTGACGGAATGTCTCATTACAACGTCCAGAAATGAATCCACTCACAAGTCATTTAGAATCTTGCATAGATCGAACGGTGTGTGCTATTGGTACTGTGCCTGTTGATGTGTTCAATTACAATTGCGTGAAACATCTACGTCGCCGGGTCCAGAGGTATTTGGTGGAGACCGGATTAAACATCTTCAGAGCACTCTACTGAATGCTATTACGACTGGGGTCCAGTACACTCCCAGGCAATGCAACCATACTTCTGATGCTTTAAGCAGTTTTTCATTACTGGATATTTCACTAGTTATCAGTAAATACTGGATATGTCTACAGAATTCAGCACACAAGAACTTGTGAATCCTATTCGACGATCCTACAATGACAAAGCAGAATGGTCAGAACGAACACCTGATGGACCTACATCTTCCCGACTCGGAATGGCTGAATTATATCCTCGAAACGTACCTCCACTATAGAAGCCCATGCGTTGGTTTCGAAGCGACTGCAGCCGCTTACTCCCAGTGAACTTCATGGAAAGTGAAAATGAAGTTGCTGTCCCGTATTTTTGTGTGTAGTAGCTTACGCTAGATGGTGACGATGTGTACTCTGCCAAGAAAATTAAAACTGAGGCTCAGATTCTTCCAACAACGATAATGACCACCACGACAAGTCAATTACGCACAACTCTCGCAACATTTCGTCTACCAAAAGCCATTGTGATGGACAATGGCTCCGTGTCTACCGGCGCTGAGTTTGCAGACTTCAGAGATGCGTTTAACGCTTTCAGTGGTTTTCATCAACGATGTCCGATTTTCTCCATCTTGTTCAATTTTGTCACGGACGACATTCTGGAAAGTATGCCTGGGGAATCCAGTGGGTTTGGTGTTAAGCTTCTTCCTGGCACCAAGTTGACTGACATGGAGTATGAAGATGACACTGCCTCATTTAGCCCCTCCGTAAAAGACGTGCAAGCCATGGTGAACATGGTGAGTGACCGAGCTGGTTTGTATGGAATGCACTTCACATCTTCAAAGTACAAAGTGCTACTGTAAAATTGGGGCATTCCCATTCCTACTTACTCTACTGTATGCAATCCGTTTGAGATTGTAGACATCTTCATATACCTGTGTAGTACTATCTCGTCAGCCTATAACATTGCTGATGAAATATCAACCAGAACAGTAAAGACACGTATTGTCTTTGCAAGGGTGCGTCATCCGTGGTGTCGAATAGAGGTCCGGTTGTCGCTGAAGGGAAAGGTATACAGTGCGTATTTGTGGTCTGTAAGTGAAAGTAAGACGTCATCTGCAAGCTTCCTTGCGGCTTTCACTGTCCCGCGACATTAAGTGCATTCACTTCACAGACAGCTCGACTAAACAACGACAACATTCACGCCACTGAGCTCGGTTAGTTGCCATCTCATCTAACGTCTCAAGTCACCGACTCTGTGAGTCGCGAGAGCGCCAGCCCGGAAGACGAACCCGATCTACAGTAGCCAACCCCTTCGTGAACGATTTCGTTTGTCTACGCCAGATCATCATCTGTCCACCTCGTACCTTGCGCCAATCGACCGCAGCGTCGGCAAACAGTGCTCGGTGTAGCAGACGACTAGCTGGCATCCTTAATACATGACGCTATCCGAGATGGCAGGGTATCGCACTGAATGGCGTGCCTGCGTTCATACCACTTCCAGTTCTTCTGCTTCGTTTTTTGTTGTTTCAACTGTTTTGATAACGTTTCCTTCCTCTGGGATATTCCACGTCGCTGTTGATGTAAGCGATGTCCTAGCCACAATAACGTCTGGTTAGGTTTAAGGCTGTTATGATGATAACGATGGTGAAATACTCCTTTTGATTCGGTCGCCTGGCACGCTCCTAAGGGCTGTATCTGTCGCAGATGAATCCAAGTGGAGTACATCAGTTTGTTGAAGTCGTTGTGCACCGGCTCTGAATGCAGAGTGCGCATTTATGGGCAGCTATCTGAGGAGTTCTCTACGTTAAGTGGCGCTCAACATGAGTGTCCTACTTCCCATCTCCTTTTTCAACTTTATGGTGGACACCTTGGAAGCAGCACTTAGAGATTCCGGAATACTTGTAGTGGAGCTTCTACTAGGCAGTAAGCTGACTTCTGAGTATGTGCATGATAATGCCTGCAAACCATATTGAATCGATTAAACGATATGGCTAGTCTGTAACGGTATGTAATGTGCACCTTCAAAGTGTAGTGTTATTACAAGAGTGAGTGGGTGCTGACCATGTCCTCGTTATTGCTGGCAGGCCACTGGAGACTGTCTACCACTTTATCTACCTGGGTATTGTCATCCTATCAGCCGAGGCGCCCACGAGTAGAGCGAAAGCGCGTAGTGCATTCACCGGCACTTGTCACTAGTGGCGTCGCGAAAACGTCCAACTGTCGACTAATGGCAAAGTTTATAAAGCGTTTGTGGGTTCAGTTCAACTGTGTGAGCCAGAGACGTAAACCATTCGTGCGGAAGAAGCAATCCATCATCCTTGTCTTAACTAGTTAATCTGTATCAAATGGGCTAACATTATGAGCAACAGGATAGTCCGCCTGCGCTTATTTGGGAAATGAGCAGTTTCACGACTGATAGCCAAGAGAGTGAGTGTACAAACTTCGCTGGTGGGATCATGTAATCCGTATGCCGACGGAGCGCCTCCCACGTCGCACATCGTTTAGTGAGGCTGCTAATGGATGGAACAGACTACGAGGCGCTTAAGTGACGGATATCGTGGTTAGGGCCTGTGAAAGTCCTGCCCTTACTGTTGAGCAAGTTCTGTGAGTGCTATCTACCTAGTCGGGGAGTTCGTAACCACTCGCACCGTTGATCGGAAGCATTCTCTGAAGTGATATTGTCACAGTCAGTAGATAGTTTCTATCCGCAAAACGGTGGGCACCCCTTTTTCGTGAAACTTCACTGCATTTGTCTCCTCACTTTTTTTCGATTTTTTCTTCTTTGCTACACATTCATATTTACTCATTCTACAACCTCGAGGACCACTTTCAGGACTAACGGCAGCTTGAGCCATTGTGTCCAGGGGTATGGCTCAAGGCTAAAAACGACTAAACGGTTGCTTGATTGGTTAACACTTGACTGGCTAACAATAGTAGGGGGCTGAACGAATCCTCATAATTGAAACAAAAGATGCTATAACGAAACAACTGAAAGAAAATTTCACAAACAGTTCCTGAAAACACCGTAATGCAAATGTGACCCTCGAGAGACTCCCGGCGATAACAATATTACTTGACGGTCGTAAATCTAACGGATCAACAGTTAATCATTGAATGGACAATTAGCCGAGCATCCAAATCGAAGCGCGCGAGGAAATGAAGTACACACCGCATCAATGGAATAATCCTAAGGTCTAATGAAATCACATCAACAAACGAGACACCACAGCAACTGGCAGATATGATCGTACACTCACGTGACAATGCGACCTCTTCCACAGCATCTAAAGGACCCACACGATTGGCGATATGGGCTCCAAAAGACAGATGATTGATTCGATGACTGAAGTTGTATGCTGTCACACGAAAAAGAGAGAAACGGCGAGATAAGTATGAAAATGAGTTGTGTCGCGGCAAGCAAAACAATATATGACAGTCTGCTTATTATATTAAGATGTAATCTCATGCAAACCGTTTAGATCATATAAGAACAATAGAAAGTCAGCGAAATAACAAGAATGATTATGGTATCAGGAAGAAGAAAGTTCGATAATGAGTAAAAATTGATAGCAATAAACTAAAATGCTGGTGTTCAGAGAGCATGATAGCAACCCCCGTCACAATAATCACCGTTTATTATACGTCCGCGACAATGTGGTTATATGCGGACCGACACATTACCAGATCTCCACAGCCGAACGGTTGGGGATTTTAACGAGACCTTTTGGTTTAGGAACTCGTGCCAAAAGACTACGGTTGGATGGCAATCGCCTAAAGTAAGTCCGCTCGTTCCTTGATGAAGTGTTGCCTATACTTTAGACAAAACTTGAGGATCGCGAGGCTAATTTGGTTGACCTCTACCTACTGACATTAGTACAACCAATTTAGCTCGGTAGGGCATCAACCTGCAGGAAGCACCACATCACGTCATGATCCAATCTCATCGTTTACACAGGTCATCAGTTGAAGCATAATAAAGAATTCAGTCTTAGTTGCTCACAAGTGTACATACTGAAATATAAAACAGACTGTGCGTTGTCACGAACACAAATCTGACGGCAAGGTATTGTGATGAAAATCTACTCGATTCACCGCTTATCCAAACCCCGACACAATAGGAGTTCTAACAAGGGACCAATCCAAACGTCGCGTTGAAGATACTACATCAGGATTGGAAGAACAGTCTCAATGTTACGCATTCTGTTATTCGCTTATTTCTTTGTTCCGTGTTGCACCAATTAACTTTCAGTTTGTGACTTAGTATGTTTCAATATGATCAGCCAACGAGTGACCATGATTTCTTTAATACTGTTGTACATCCATAAATTCGGCTTCTTGTCTCACGAATATGAACTGCTTACTGCAACCAATACGAGGTCTTCTGCTTATTACTTGCGTGGGAGTTTTCAATCCTAGTACGATTTCAAGGGCCATTCGAAGTCCCTAATTCCGAGTACCACAAATTGGCATCGCGAAATGGAACTGCCTGCAATCGAACAAGTAAATCTCCACGCTGGTGCAAATGAAGTTGAGGAATGGGTGGAAAGGTTTGAATTATGGTGCAGTATTCGTCGTGATGTGAAGAAGGAAACCCAATCCGCCTTCTTCATTACCGCTGGTGGTCGCGAACTATATTCATTGCTGAAGAATGTCGCATACCCAAACGTCCCAGCATCATTGCCGCTCGACGAACTAAAGAAACTGCTGCTCAAACACGTGCTTCCCGTCAATTTCCGGGCCACAGAACAGGCGAAGTTCAATTCCTTGGTGCGTTCAACAGGCAGGAGTTTTCGTGAGTTCATTCTACAAATGCAAAAACAGGCTGGCCGTTGCAACTTTGATGATAAGCTGGAGGAGCATCTGCGTGATCGGCTGATTGCTGGCGTCAACGACACTGATCTCCAGAGGAGATTACTGGTCAAACAAGATGACATTTTAAGAAGCCCGAGACATCTGCGAACAGAAGGATGATGTCAATGCTGCTACTACTGAGTCGAACGTTATACTATTTCAGAAGACCAAAGCGCATGCTCCCACCAGAAGTCAACCAGTGAACAAGTTTCCACGGCCTCCTCACGTACCCGTCATCAATCCCAGTCCAAAGAAAGTGAACAAGCGTTTCTCTTGTGGTGAGTTACACTTACCATCATCTTGCAGATTTCGTAATGCTATATGCCATTTACGTGGTAAATCTGGTCATATTAAGAAGGTATGCAAAGGTCAGAAGTGCCACCTAAGTCAAGTTAAAGAGAGCCACTTACAACTGTTTACTCACTGCAACTTAAATCCAGAGCTGAGCAGTTTATTCACAGATGTTTAATGTTCAAGTCAGGATGTAAATAGGAGTTCATTGTGGATACAGGAAGTAGCGAGTCCATTATTTCAAAACCACTACTGGATCGCATGGCCCCTGATGCTCAGCTGAGACCAACAACGATGGAAATACGTGGAGTTACTGGTCATCGTCTGACCTTAACAGATGAGACTGATGTAATGGTGGTTGGTAGAGATAATGAGTTGATTCCAGTTCGATTATTAGTGTCAGAAGGAAGTCCAGCAATCCTGGGGTTGAAGGCTTTGAGACGGCTTAGCTGTTCCCTTTCACTAAATGCTAATTACAAGAAGGGTCCGAGTGCAGACTATCAAGTCCAATTGCGCAACCTGACTATCCAGTGTTCACACGGTTCAGGAGGAATGAAAGTAGAACCAGCAAGACTGGAGGTGCAAGGGGACCCAGTTTTCTTAAAGCGTCGAATAATACCTTATGGAATAAGAGAACAGGTGCATAATGCTCTCAACAAGTTGAAAGAAGATGGTATAATCTCACAGGTTAACTCATCAGCATGGGCTACGCCAGTCGTCGTGGTTATGAAGGAAGATGGTAAATCGCCTAGGATCTGTGGTGATTGTAGATTAACACTGAATCCAAGACTAAAAAAATGCGCAGCGACAACTGAGGAACCGGAGGATTTTATGAAAGAGTTGTATGGTAGCAAAGTATTTTCTAAAATAGATCTGACAAACGCATATTTGCAGATTCCGTTGGAGTCGAATTCTAAAGCAATCACTACGATTAATACGCCTTGGGGATTATTTCAGTACAATTTTCTACCGTTTGGATTACACGTATCAGCTAAAATATTCCAAGCTGTGAGTGATGGAGCAGTCGGCGATTTACCAGGAGTACGTGCTTATCAAGATGATGTAATCATATACGCATACAGTGCAGAGGAGCATGATAAGAAGTTACTTTCGCTTCTGGAACGATTCAGGGATAAGAACATAACTATAAAACCTTCTAAATGCGTGTTTCAAGTACGAGAGTTTAGTTTTCTTGGTTTTACTACATGTGACAAAGGATACAGGCCGGATCCTGACAGGCACAAAGCGTTGGTTACCATTACATCACCAAAAGATCAAAATGAGCTGCGATCAATAATGGGCTGTCTACAGCACTATTCTCGTTTTATTCCGAACTTTTCGACGAAAGCACAGTCATTATTTGCAGTCCAATCAGCAGAAATATGGTCTTGGATTCAAAAGGATGAAATTCTTCTGCGAGAATTAATACAAGTTGTAATTAAAAGGCCGATGGTAGCCCCATTTTCTATGTCTACGCTGATCACAGATGCATCCAATGTTGGCATCGGTGCTGTTTTGGAACAGGAAGGATATCCGATCATTTGTATATCACGATTACTGAATAAGGCAGAGCAAGGATATTCACAAACACAAAAGGAGGCATTAGCAGTATTCTGGGCCGTCAAAAGACTGCATAAATATTTGTTTGGTACCAGATTAAAAATTGTTAACGATCACCAAGCTTTACAGTATTTATTTGATCCCCACAAATCAGTTGCCAAATCAGCAGCAGCAATGATACAGAAATGAAGTCTAGTTCTAGCAGCCTACGATTATGAAATCGTCCATCGTCCCGGTAAACAGATTCTTCAAGCAGATTTCTTGTCGCGATATTCCAGTTTCTCAGCTCCTGGGGTATGTTTGCTTGTCTCGCCAACCATTCCAATAAGCCG
>JTDE01007299.1:0-13231 GCA_014338405.1 Paragonimus skrjabini miyazakii | reverse complement strand
TTACCACTGTGCCATTGACCTCACATTAGGCACGACCGAATTATCATATGTGAACACTCAACCACTTTCGCTTGTGAGCAATGCTTATTATTGCTCCAACATTTTAGTTATTCTGCCCATTGGTTTACTTCGTTCTTCTAACATACTAAACACAAGAAAATCACGTTTCGAAACATGTTTGGGCTACCCATTGTTACTGCTAGATCACCATGTGTTTTGCATTGATAGCTCCACACCTGCTCGAATACTCACTGTCTTACTTGTGGCCCTGTGTGCTATTCATATTGCTATTAATGACTCCGTCCTATTTTACACTTATTTCAGGTAATCTACGACCAGTAAACATAATCCGTATACCGTAACCGATGTGACTGATCGAATTGTTTGTGTACAGTGCATATTTGTTAGCCTTATTCATGTGGTCTAAATTTATCCCAGAAAATGACTTTTAACATAACAGTTTAGTAGTTTAACCGATGTTTAATCGCTGTTAACAAGATCGTTCATTGTTAGACAATCACGCTGATCCTAGAAGTGACATGCGGAAATATTTCTACATGACGATCTCTTCTTCGGAAAAGAAAAAAGGCTTTGTTGCAAAACAACAGTATATATTCAGTTACTGATAAGTAGTTTGGCAGATTTGATAATTTAGAATAGATCCATTTGCCGAAGTCCAGATTTTTCGCAAATGGATATTCACCGGGTTTGATCTAAGCCAGCGAACCGAATTTCCTGGCCTACGTCCCTCGGGGTTCAATAACCTTTTCATGACGATTATCACGATCCACACGTGTGATAAGTCGTCCATTTCTGTTTTCTGCTCGTGATATTCAATGTATCACTTTATACTACACCGTGTGATAAGCTTACAATCCAGACACCATGCAAGGCTTATGGTATCAAATTTGTGTCACAAGCCCTAGCAACAGGTAATAAACGTTACACTTATAGATACTCTATGCATTTGCCCAAGCAGCACACAGCCCTATTAAAAATGGGGCTTTGTATGTAAGTGAATTTTTTCCGGTGAATACGCGACATTATTCGATGATATATATTTCTTGCGATGTTGCTACTTCTGTTGTTGATGTTAGTGCTTAAATGTTATTGTGTCTGATTTTCTCGTTCTGTTTTAATGCATTAATTTTTCATAAATGCTCGTGCTCAGCATGGTTTGACTTAAAATGCCGGTAGGTTATCCTGCTCTGTTTTTCGGTGTCATCGTGTTATTGTGCAATATTATTTATGTTCAACAGCAAACAAAGGATTGCCGTTCGGTGTCAACTGTTTACCTAAAGTGCAGGAAGTTCATCCAGCGTAATTTCGTTTTGTTGCGCTTGTACAGTATTTTGTAGTTAATCGTTTTTATTGTTTTTCACATCTTTTATCTTCTTCAAATTCATATGTACACCTGATGTTTGATCCATGTGAATCGAATGAATCAGTAATCAATAATACAAAATCTATCTCGATGGTTGCGAGCCCTGCCTTCTTTCCACGTTTCGTGTCGCTTGTGTACTGATTTCTGGAGAGTTAACGGCAATTTCAGTATATCTCCGAATTTATCTGCCATCACAATTATCTCCACTTTTAACCCAAAACCTCTTCGGAGCAACATGGCAGATCGCATTCATTGGAGACCTTCATTCACTTTAGTGGAAACCTAAACATGTCATCTTTACGAACTACTCTGAGTCAGTTGCTTTAGTTTTCATCACATTTTAACCTCGGGTTCACATCTAAGTTTTATGTAGTGTTTACATCCATTACAATTTTATATGAGCCATTTAGTAAACTGTCACCGTTTTCCGATCCTCACCTCGATTCCAGTTTTCCGCCTATTCATCTGGTTACCGCCGCTTCTTCCATCACCTGTACAAAACTGATTATTCGTAACACTGGTGAATGTTTCTGTATTTCTCATAGAGCTGATAATGTTTTGGTACATATTTCGCATACTTCCAATAAATAATAGAAGACTGTCATTCGTTACTGGGGTCTTTGCGCAAACATATGTGTATATTTAAATATCTGCTTTCAGATTTGTATGGTGCATAGCCATTTCCACTACTGAACTGGGATCTTAACAATATGCGACAGAAATTACGAGCGTGTATCACACGTAGTAAATAATACTGTGCATCGTTATATTAACTGTCATCACACTTCTTTTCACCTCACATTCCAGGTAACTGATATACGTGTGTTGTATGGCAGGCAGTTTCGTTGTGAGCAGTATAATACTCACAAGTAGTATGTTACCCAGGAACAAAAGGGCAAGCTGCGAATGCCAGGAAGACGGAGGACAAGGAGAGACTATCGAAATAGTGTGTACGCGCTCGGCAGAAGTTTCACCAAGGCGAATGAAAATGATGGATGTGAATGCATATCTAACTTGCAAATGAGTATACGCGTTTGTGGTTTGATTTTTGACATGACCTATACGGGCGTTTGTGCAATAAACGAATTCTCTGGTCAACAGTCTTTTGCGGTCTGTAATTTAGGTGCACGTGTTGTGACCGCAAAAGACACGTGCACCTAAATTACAAGTCCGCAGATCAGGTAAGACGGATTATTATCTAAAACTGTGTACGTCCGTTTGCAAACTGCATCAACATGATAGTTGTGTTATATCTAGTGTGGCGCATAAATCACAAGTTGCCTTCCAAACACTAGTTATCGCTTGTTGCACAATGACTCCAACCTTTGCTTACCCATTTTCACCCATGTAAACATCCACCCCATGTTACCGTGCTTCACTGACGTTTGTTAGTTTGCAGATACTCTTCGAAGATACGCAATCTATATGGACACTGAAGAGTAGTGAACGGAGATCTGATTAGCACTGTCAACCACTTGTATGGGAAGAAATCGATGTACTGATCTGAACAACGGTGTTGCACATTCACGATTATAGACAATAAATGTGCATGCATTTACAACGTTTCATTATTACTTGTATTCTAGCATTGGTAGGTCGTCCGGTAGGTTAGGGACCAATGCGGATGCGGTGGAGCAATAACATGAGAAGAAGTAAAAGAATAATGCGTAGCGGTTGAGAGAAATCGGGTGCGTAGATGAGCTTCTGCGCAATAAAACGATTTTGGGGCCAGCCCCTATTTTGCCCCTATTGAACCCCTTGGAAGCTAATCGGTCAAACCACATTTGTATCCACCGCCTGCCCCCAAAAGCCCCCCCCCAGGGTCCCCTAAGGGACCATATAGGGCGTGCTATTTAGGTGGTTAACTGTCAATTGACGCTTGCACCCCTTTCTTAGCGAAATCTCCGTATGCGTCTACAAAGCTGTTTGAATTAGCGTTGTTATAGGGGGGTGCTCCATGCATTTTCAGGGAGAATACAAACGGATCGCTAGCCTTCAAATCATTTTCATTATCACTTCGCTGCTTACCTGGTTTCTTACATATTTCATGTTTGGTCAATATGCGGAGTGTTTGGGCTCTGCTTTACTCTCAGCACATCCTCTCAATTAGTTTGATGTTAGACACTGGTGAGTCCAAATGAAGAGTAATATTCAAGGTCAGTGGGCTTTTAATTATTCCGTACTGCCGTCGAGAGCAAAGGATGAGTTTGTATGCTGATACTTATTTTGTTTCCCCGTTTGTTAAATTATTTTTGGGGTCGAAAAGGTAAACTTGGAGCTTACATCGTCCAGGGCTTTAATCTCATTAGTGGTATTCGTTTTAGGAAATCTTGATTCGGATGCACAATTCGCTTACGTAGTATTTGAACTTAGCGACCAACACATCACTAATACTTCAGCCAACATTTATCGACATGTACCGCGTCTTCCTCTTGACATACATAACAAGCCTAGTGATAAGATACAAGACCCACCGGTCAAGTAATGTATTCGGTAAGTGCGGAGACGATCTTGATTAGATAATTTGAGTTAAAATTGTGAGGCTAAAAGAAATTTGGCCAGGTCCTACGATTGCTAGTGCCAGCGGATAGACAATTGACAACTTTGGAGGTCATTTGGGATGGTTAGTTGCTCAACGGTTCAAAATATGTTTAGCATAGTTTATGGCAAAGGTAAGGAGAAATCGAAACTAACATGCGCAAATGGATTGAATTGGAATTGTGTAACAGAGCGTGTGGCTGTTTTGTTAGCGCCATTCTGGTTTTCGTTTGCGTAAGTTGTTTACATGGCTTACTGAGCCTTTAGTTCATGCTTGTTCCTGTTACGCAAACTGTTTCTGAGTTTGCTGACTTAACCAACATCATGATGTGAATTGTTACTTGATCCTATAGGGCATGACTGTAAACAGACGGCTAAACAAATTGCAGCTTCTACCCAATCACTGTGTTGTAATTAGCCCAATTATAAAAGATTGTGGAGAAACCTTGCCATATAATCAATTGTTTTCACGTTCCTTTTTTCATTTGCCTTCATCAAGTGAACAATCGTGCCAAATATGTGTACGGCGACAGCTCAGCATTAAACTAAATACTTACTTGCTCTTATTTCGATTCCGGGTCACCGCAAGGGTTTTGTTTGTGGACAGTTGTTTTGGAAATAAAAGAGTGGAATGATGTCCTACAATATCCCTTCTAAGAGTTATTGTCTTTTTGATTTGTACGCAATCCTAGCAAAGAGGAATCAGAAAATCATCAAAGTGTACACTTACAAATTTGTTGTAAAATGGAAATGCAATCGGTTCCAGCGTACTGTTGGACCAACAGCGATAACGAGTTTTCAAAGAGAACGGACAAATGAGATCACAGAAAACTCATGGAAGTACAATGTTTGAAAAACCGACTTTGCTATTCGGAGTTGGAGTAGTCCAACAGAATGATACCCAGCCTAGTTCTCACTATCATATCACGTGCGACAATGAAAATAAACATTCAGTGCATTGACCGCATGTATTGTTATCGATCTTGGAAAATAAAATGAGTAAAAAATGATACGTTGAGCTAGCATGGCACAGGGCGGATTATGATTTTAACCCCGGGGACAGAAATGACAAAGTAACAGCTTGGCTAAAACAAAATTACATGGCAAAGCAAAAGCATCAAAGTGTATAGTGAAATAGGATTATCGAGGATATTATTTGACATAGTTGCTAAATAGCCATCTTCCAGAAGACTAGTGCGAATTACATGTACCTTCGTTATTCCAGAGGTAGAATGAAAGTCATGTTGCTATTGATTGAAGTTACAGGATAATGTACGTATACAATAGCTACATCGGAGATTCGGGAATGTCACATTTTGGGAAAAGGGTCATTCCAGAATAGCTGCTGTGTTGACGTGCTTCTTTTGTTTAATTCATTTAGTCCTCAGTGCGTATCCTGTTTATCGCAGTGTGTTGCACAACTCCGAAGCGTCTTGTGGGGAAAGATGAGATAGATTTATTTAATGTTGTGCAACAGGTAAATGGGAGTCGCCTGTGAGCTCACCATGATTGAAGTGAAAGGTGTGATAAGAACAGTGAAGTACCCACTCGACGGGTGGAAAGGAATTAATGATCTTTCTGGTGTATCTTTGGGCGAAATTAATCTAGCTACTGGCAACTCTGCGGATCTGGTACTTTGAATGTTACTGTTTAAGTTCCTTTATTTCTTGTGATTATTTCGAAATGTAGTAGAACTCAAGAAAGGAAGTATTTAGCTTGCTAGTAAACAACATTCTGAGCCACACTGGTTGGGTAATGAATTTGTCAATGCATCAACTAATTGATGAAAATAAGAGATAACAAAGAAAACCTGAATGACTTTTGCTGCAGCTGAAACAATCTTTGCGAGGGGATTTGTAGTAAAGAGGAGCGATCATACTATGCTACACATAACACTGCTATTCATTGGTGTGGCCAGAGCATATATTTTGACATCGAGGTAGTCGCAGGAAAAATACAAAAAGAAACCTTGGAGTGCAGCATCAAATGGAATGGTTTTTGGTACGTAAAGGAAATGAGCATTGGCGTCTGTGAAAATCATGACGTTCTGGGACCAGTACTGCACGTAGATGAGTGCTTTTATATGTTGTCATCTTTAGACGTATAACCGGTGTGTCGCTTTCCTGAACAAATAACCCTGGAGCCATCCGTGTTCTTGGCTCACAACCCTAATTTGCTCCGTTTTTTAGAAACTTGGGTGTCTGCGGACTTCTATCCATTCTTCTCTTTAGCTTTGTTGCTGTATTGAACAATGAATCGTTCGACTGATCTTTTCGTAGTCCAGCTATGAATTTTGTTCTTCACTCTTATCCTCTCTGGAATGCAGTAACGTGCATTCGTATACTGGAATGCTTCTTATATTACATTTTACACATCGTTCTTCCTAGTATAGGTCTCCTCATTGCAATTTCTCTCTGTTTATTTTCCGAGAGATAAGGGTTTCTTTGTCCTGCTAGCCAGTCAATTGGATAACCAGCATTGGCCAACTGGACACATTGGACTCACTCACACACCTACTGGTCTTATTCCTTCGCGTTTACACCAGATACGTTGTGTGTGTGTGTGGAACCATAAGTGATGCGGCCCGAAACACTTGGGAGTGATGGTTTGAAGCGCAGGCATCCTTTGGCTTTGATCACTGTGACAAGCTAATCCGTTTGGATGTCCAGGTAAGTTCGTCAATTTGATTAGATGGTTGCATGTAGGCATGAGAGCGAAAGTACAATCGCGTGGATCAACTTGTGATGATTTTGACATTGTCAGTGGTGTGAAGCAGGGTTGTGTCCTAGCTCCAACCCTATTTAGCTTATATTTGACTGGCTTAGCAACAATCATCGTTCAGAGCTTTGGATGGACGGCGTTGAGGTAGAGTACCGGATGAATGGGCGCCTGCTGAATATTCGACGTTTCGATGTTTCATCCCAAGTCGGCAAGATACCTCAATGATGCGCATGCTTCTGTTCGCAGAAGACAGCGCGCTGTTTGCACATAGCGAGGACAAACTACAGCGACCGGCCACGGCTTTCGCGACCGCGGCATCCAAGTTTGGACTGGATATCAACACAGGTAAGACATTTCATTTCTTTCAGCGTTCTCCGGGCGGAGGCACTGTCTGTATACCTTCACCCCAAATCCTTGTCAATGAGGCCGTTATCGGCAGCTGCGCGAATTTTCACTACTTCAATAGCAAATTGTCCACCGGGCATTATATGCTGAGGCAACCAACAGTTGGGTCAAACCACATGGTGGTCAACCAACAACGTGGCCACACAATATGAATACCTTGACTGCTCCATTGAGCAAAGTGGGTAGGTGTCGCCTGCATGGATGGGGTCCTCGTGATCACTCAAACCGCTGGTTAGAGACGATATCCGAGATGGCTATGTGTCGCAGTCAATGGCGAACCTGTATCCATACCATTTCTAGTTCTTCCGCCTAGTCTTGTTTTAATAGTTTTCAACCTTCTTAGTAACGTTTTCTTCCAGAATATTCCACGTCACTGTTGGGGCGAGCGGCGGCCCGAGCCACAGTATTTTTTGGTCAGGCTCATGGCTGTTATGATGATGATGATGATGATGTCCACCGACCTGTCCATGGACCTCAGGTTAACAGCTCGTGTGGCAAAGGCTAGTACTACTTCCGGAAGTCTTGAAAGACGTGTTTGGAATAACCACAGCCTGAAGCCGAGCACTAAACACTTCGTCTACCGCTCAATGGTGTTGTCTATACTGCTGTACGGCAGTGAAACGTGAACATTGTATCGGTGGAACGTGCGCTTTCTGAGCCGTTTCCACTTGCAGTGTCTAAGACACATCCTGGGTATTCGGTGGTTGGACGTGATTCCAACCACTGAGATAATACGGCGAGCCGACATGAACGGGATGGAAGCCACCATGAGACGGAGGGGGTGCGAGAGAGCATGATTCCAAAACCAGCTGCGTTGAACGGGTTGGACCCACCAGCAATGCCGGGCGCACAATGAATGAACACGGCTGTTCATCAAGGTCATGGTACTTTTTGGAATGCGGGGTAAAAACTCACAAAACCTCGAAATGCGTTGAGGTATCGATTCCAGGGTGTCAGCGCGGTTATTACTATGGGCAAGGACATGACGGTATTGACTGGTTGATCCTAGAAAATGTGTCAGCTATGAGTGTCCGGACAAGAAGGCAGCTATCATTGTTCACCGTCCAGTTTTGCCCGTCGATCTGACTGGATCAAGTTGGTCCGTTCAACCGACATTTGGCCACGATCGTATTTGTATCTCCTCAAGACTTTGGCTCGCACTGGCTAACAGATTTTGCCCAATTTAGTTTTTGTACATTGAACCGGTTGACGAATACCAAACTTCAGTAAATCCTTTTGCATTTTTGGTGTTCCTCTGAGTATGGATTTCCACGGTACTCAGATTACTCCGGTGAGTGAAGCTCAAGGAAAATTTATCAGTTCTGTTGATGGTAAGTTCGTGTTCACGCATTTGTGTAGATAAGTTTCACCTGCTTTGGCTGACAGTGTTTGTAGTAGTAAATGCATATGGTTTTTATACAACGTTCCTTTTGTCAGTCTTCATGCTCAAACGTATATTTGTTCAAACCTGTATGAACTGTAGTCATCTCGTTTGAGGAGGAATCCATTGCAGTCTGGATGACAAATTCAACAAAAAAGAGTGCTTAGACCGCTAACCAAAGCTACCAACACGACCATCATTCAATCAAAAATCGAGCTCAAGTGGATTCCAGTACTGCGGCACCGTAGACGAAGTATATTACCATACAAAACTGAAGTCAGATGTCGTGATATATTGATTCGAGATCGAACATAGAAATAGACCATGAATGCAATCGTCTCATTCAACAAAGTAAAATCTTGGTAATGCCGTCATCTTGCTATTATTGTCGCTCACATAATATAAAACTCGGTACAAAACATGTGAGTTAACCAGTAACAGCACCACCGGGCAGATGTTGTGCAAAACACAAATGCGTTAAGCAAAACCGTATATTGTATGGGGCGGCGTACTGCAGCGCTATTTTAATAGATAGCGTTGTACACTCTTGAGAATTTTGCTTTTCCACCCATTTTTGTTTTAGTCACGCTGTTGATTTGTAATTTCCGTTCGACAACCAAAAAACTAGCTCCCTACTCCGCCCACTTTGCGTGTTATCTTTGTACACTCTATATTCCAGGGTCGACAAAAATGCACCGGGTCTACGCGCAGAAGCTTTGTTATCATTGTCGTACGTGTTTTTCGATAGTGAGAACCAGACTAGAAAGTTTTTTGTTTGGTTGTTTCAACTGTATCAAAAGAAGTTATTTGCCTACATGGGATAACGTATTTTGGCCACCCGCACAGGACGGCCAGCTGAATGAGGTGGGCACTGCCACAACCTGTGAGGTAGTTGGTTTGTGCATTCACGTGTTACATGTGGTTGGGTGGGCAAAGACAATGAAGTCAAATCAATCGATAAACCTTGCGGTAGCTTGTCTAATCAATCTACCAATCAATCTGCATGCTAAGTCGAGATGGACTTTCGGATCCGTCGCTTCTTCTCAGGTGACACTGTCAAAGTATACCGATGTCAAATTGAACCAGCATCAAATCTCGTATCAGAATGATCTCAGTAGATTAGTGACGTACAGTTTGAGTTGCAGAATAGGGAACGTCCTCGATAGTGAGAAGGAGAATCGTAACAGTTCTGAAAATATCCGAAAAATGTTACCTTGCACAATGACGCTGATAACGACGGTTGACAGTGACTTAACTGTACTCGTCGCAGTGCGCAGCAGAGTTGCAGACAATAAACGCAAGTGCTTTATAAACAAGAGATTGCCACCAAACAGTGACGGATAAGAACGTTTGTGAAGGGAGAATGATCTGTGATGGTTGTGAATCCCACGTTAGCACCGCAACATGATGGACATCACAGCGTTGAACTTATATTTCATCTTATTTGTATATAATAAGGTATGTCAGATGTATACTGTAAAAATGTACAACTCATATACAGTGATCATTTCTGACATGTTTTACAATTTGAAGCTAGAAACCAGAGAAGAAGCTTTTTGTTGGATTCAGCTAACCTCTACCAACCTCACTTAGCCGTAGCTGATGTATTGCCGTATCACCGGGGTTTTATTTTGTTCGTGAAAATTAGTCGCCAGGTGACCAGCATTCATTCAACAAATGCGCTGTTTCTAAATGTTTCCAACTACAATAAATGTTTTAGCTACCCCTACCTTCAGGACTGATTTTCTACCAGTGACAGAAATGCCTTTCATGAAAACTATCCTCAAGCTGAAGATTGAAGGAAGAACTTTGAAATCTCAACCCTTCTTTCACTAGCTTAGCCCACATTGTAGTTCAGCAAACCAGATCGTGGATCACTGTCAACGTACTGCAGCGCATCAGCCATCTGGCAAGTTCAAACGGCAGTTCCATTCATATGTCACCAAAATGTTTGATCCGGAAACAAGTGGTCAGAATCGGCTTCTGCATTTCAGTACGGTGTTACACAGATGTCCAACTGAGGTCACCCAAAACCAGCACACATGAGAATATTGACCTTTCACTATCCGTTTTGTGTTCACACACTTTCCATCAATTACAGTCAACTTATTATGCCGAACTGTCTCTTTTTACCTGAGAGGAGGGTTGTTTGGCCTGTGAAAAGTGGCTTAGAATCCTGCGTTGTATGTCTATGATTATCTCTCAAGTTTTTGACAAAAATTCTGTGCAAGTTGGGTAAGCGTTTGTGGATTAGTAATTCGTTAGCTGGGAAGGTTCACGATCCGGTTTATATCGATTTTCGTATAACATTTCTAATCCTCATGATGTATCCGTTGTGTCTGACAATGAGCGTGGGAGGTGGCTTATTGACAGGCACAAATCACAATGTTAGGTTCTACTAGTCGCAATCAGTATTCTGCGTGGCTGATTTTTGCAGCGTCATTACTCACTTTTGTAATCAGTACCATTTTGTTTTCCGTCACTTTTAAGCCCGATTCACCCGGTTTTAAGTTGTGTGTAACTCATCTGAAACCCTGAATTTACGTTTGTCAGCTTTGCGCCATTCCCCTCATATCTGCGTGCCCACGTCTTTTGTCAGTAACACTTCGTTTCCTGATTCGCCGATAGGTTCTTTAAACTGTGGAGTGCGCTTAAATTTGGACATTCGCTTCAAAATTTCAGTATTCTGACATGTCAAGTTTTATTAATAAGTAGTCTGGCAGAATCATGATTTTAGATGAGACCCAACTGTGAAAAGTCAGGGCCTCGGCTAGATTTCCTGGCTGCTCCTAAAGTCATAAATCATTACCTGTCGCAAGTCGTGCAATTTGTAATTTTAAACTACTGCATTTGGATTCCACAAACCTATCGGTAATTAGGGATTAACTCAGGTGAAACTTGAACACTATTGAAGGAACATTCTACTACCTTATTTTTCATACCCTCTCAAAATATGGCAAGTAGTGAAATGATTTTAATGAGTTCGCTCACCTTGTTAGTAGCAAAAAAAATGGAAGAAATTCTATGCTAATGTGTTCATATACCATAATGTCATATGACGGGCTGCGTACAAATGTATCAGAACAATACCGTTAGAACATGAAAACTGGTAGATGCAAGCATTTTGTATTGACTCATCAGTACCAAATTTACAATAACATCAAACGTTTTTTTGTATCGGACAATTAGGGGTGGGTGCACGGATGGTTGATTGATGGGTTAAGAAAAGTCACTAAGTCCAGGGCACAAGCCGGGTCGATGACTTGACCAGCTGTCAGGATGTGTCTTGCAACTGCGGACACTGGTTGTTTGCGTGTTTCAACAACATTGTCGTTCTTCGGTAATACTGAGTTCTGTATCCATTTAGGCAAATGTTCCTTCACTCTGGAAATCAAGCACCTCTCAGTTCTGTCTATGTAACTTTCTTTGCAGTTACATGTAAGTTGGTAGATACAATGTGAGTGGCACCGACAGACTGATCTTCCTTGATTGAAGACACAGGCGGCTTCTGGATTCGAACCAGTACACAAAGTTCGGCTGCGTTGAATGTTCCTTTAATCGAATTAGTTAGTCTTTGTGTTGTATGGTGCATACTGTAATCACCTTTAAAAGGCAATTCAATATAAACCTTCTTCTTTTCTACTGTAACCACCGGTTCGGATGGCGGTTTCGGCCTACTGTGCCTTTCTATGAACCTTTTCGGGTAACCATTTGATTGTAGTACAGTCGTGATCAACTCCAATTCCTCCACAAGACTGTCTTGTGTACAGATTCGTCTAGCGCGCGTGACTAGTGTATTCAATAGTGCGCGCTTTTGTTGGACCGGTGTGAAACTACTAAAGTTTAGGTTTTGACCGGACCACGTGGATTTCCTATAAACACCTCTTTTGATAGAGCCACCTTCCCGGCGACTTATGAGTATGTTTAAAAACGGCAAACAATTATCAGTCTCAAATTCACACGTTATCTTCATATTGGGATGACAACTATTTAAGCGCTGCACTAGGTTATCTATTGCCTGTTTGGACAGACTGAATACTACTGTATCATCAACGTAGCTTTTGTAGTGTGACAGACTCGCTATGTCTCCGACCAACTCTTGTTCCATCCATAACGTGAAAAAATCAGCTAAGATGGGCCCTAATGGACTTCCCATGGCTACCCCATCTAGTTGGCGGTAGCACCAATCAAGAAAACGGAAGCTGTCATTTTCACTGCATAACAATAAGGCTTCCTTCAGAATATCGCCAGAGAGAGGTAAAGTAATGTGGCTCGTTTCAACGAGCTCACGAATTTAATCAATAATTTCATGTAATGAGACATTCGTGAACAGTGACTGAACATCTATGGAACATATCAACTCATTAGCAAGATTGATGTTGTCCAAATCACTAATCAGCTCGAAAGAATCTTTAATAGAGTATGCCTGAAACTTCTTCTTTAATGGAGTTAACATAGTGACTAGCCAGCGTGCCAGTTTATGATATGGAGAATTCGTCATTGCTAGGATAGGCCTAAGAGGCATTCCAGACTTGTGTGTTTTAGGGAGGCCGTAGTGCTGAGGTGTCGACGACCCACACGGTTTGAGGGATTTGTACGTCACGTCATTGATTATGTGTAGTTGTAAGAGAAGTTAAAGCTGCCGTCCTACGCGATTTTCTATTTCAGTGACGTTGTCCACTGTGTCTATCTGCTGAAACCTTTTTCGGTCCTCTAATATTGACAGCATCTTCTGCACATACGCGTCCCTGTCTAAAATAACTGCACTGGAGCCTTTGTCTGGTTTAAGAATTACTACATTT
>JTDE01007298.1:0-13740 GCA_014338405.1 Paragonimus skrjabini miyazakii | reverse complement strand
CAGTCCAAAAAATGAGATGTTACATTAATTTACCTTATCCAAGGTTAGGTAAAGACGACGTTTCAAATGTTTCAAGGTCACGCAGGGACATACGTGCAAATTCATCTTCGATGGATTTCGCCGTTATTTGACGTAAGTTCATTGGGTAAAATGTTGAAATAGTTCAGTTTTGGCGAAGGAGGACGGGAAGGTCCAGAATCGGGCAAAGAATTGGGCATATTCCATCGCAGGACCTCGATGATTGCTCGAAAACGTCAAAAAGTTATACATTTTGCTAATCGCTTGGCCAATTTGGGGTTTCGAGCGCCCATTCATCGCGAAAACTTTTCTTGCATCACGGATGTTCGTGGGAATGGGGAAAAGAGCGCAATATCATGTAGTAAATGGGAAAATTTGAAGTAATTACATGTAATGTGCGTACGACCCCAACTTGAGTACTGCACGTTCATATATGGTCACTTGCGTAAGTCCGATAGGCAAGCTCTGGAAAGTGTCCAACGTACTTTCACGAAAGGTTTAGGTCGTTATCTGTCTTCTCTGAACTACAGAGAACGTTGCCAGACGCTTGAACTAGATCTTCTTTGGCTACGGCGTCTCAAGCTGAATCTTGCACTTATGTATAATCTAGTTTATGGCAATAAACTTACTGTCAAACTCGCGATTCACCTTCATCATGACTCAAAATACAACATCAGGAACAAACAGTTCACCTTGACAGCTCTTAAATATCATAAAAAACTGCGTTCAGATGTTTTCCTAGTGAAATATACCTACATTTGGAACAAACTCCCACATGCAATTAGAGCCAGTAAGAATATACATCAATTTAAAGGAAGCTTAGAAACGTTCCTGACCTTAAGGAACGTCGTGTCTATTTTCAAACTCTGCCTGCTTGAAGGCGATATCTTTGAAAACGGACCTCATAACATCTAAACACCTGATCTCATCTAATAACACCTGAGGGTAAACCTATACCACATTATGCAACGCCATATACACTTCGAACTAATCAAAGTTATCAACTTCACCAATCGAGACATCCCTCAATCTCGAAACTTATTATTTCTCTGGCAGGATAGATCTTGTACACAGTTATATCCAAAACTTGCAGCTAGACAACAAAACTATAGCCAACATATGGTAACATCATACACCCCCCCGTTCGTAGTTACCAAATCATCCTGGTATACTCTTACTCCATACTTCATGATCACCAGTTGTGTATAAATATCGACTACTATGCAATAGCTGTGACCGTTAAAAAAGTTTGAAAAATATATATAACATTTTGAAAAAGAAAATATATATATATTTTGAAGTATATTTATAACTTAGCCTGTTCGCCTCATATGATTACATACAAGTATGTTCATCTTCCTATTCTAACAGACCATCTGACAATCTTCCCGTGTTGCAAAACATCCTTCCCATTCCACATAACGCCCGTATATACTAAATCGACACCGGAATTCGGCTATGTTCATATACTAGATAAAGCCGTGAATCGATCTTTTTTCGCGTTATTCGATAACAACTGTTCGTTAGAGATATACATTTTATTAACTAATACAAAATTTGAATAGAATTGTCAAAAGACACAATTTGTGTAATTTGTGCCTTCTGACTATTCTATTCAAATGGTTAAAAGGGACTCACTGTTTCAAACAATACAACATTATAAATTTTATATAAAAGGTTTATTTAGAAAATATCAGATTCCATTGTTCGTCATACTTCAGATGATCATTTCACGTTCTCCTGTTTATCACGTAATTTTGCTCTTCATTCTCGATTCTACGATAAATTCTAACGCGAGACAACATCCCATAACGTCCGGACAATCAAAATCCCGTACTGGTTGGACAATTCGCGAGGTCTGTGAAAATCCTTCAATTTTGAGGAAATAACGAAGTCCAGTCCAAAAGATCGTCCATTACTCCGGAAAATTGGGACCCTCCTATCTTCCTTCATCTTCAGAAAAATTTCTACTTAACTTTCCGGAACCGTCTACATCAAATAATGGGGAAATTCTTCGACTGTTCAGTTTCTCCATCCTGAAAAATCTTTTTTTTCGGCATGACTTTGAACATAAGGCCAACGTTAATCTTGTGAAGCGAGAATTGATGTAACTACTTGGCATTTTTTGTCGAACATTGAACATTTTGAGAACTATCGTTTTAGGAGCAAGTTAGCTAAATGCCTCTTCATAAACTAACATTTTCCTCTATTGTTATGTTCGTTTTGTAATTTTATTTCCATAACTGGTGTATTGTACAATTAACAATTTTGAGTACGGTATGCGTTTCACGTTACCATGTGTATACTGATCACGCTTTTCTGAGCGTGTTTCTCACAGATGCGTTGAGAAATATACCATTATTATTATTATCATTATTATTATTGATGCAAATGTTGTGATTTTTGACAAAAACTTTACGCGATATCAATGTTTTTGTGTTTTTCTAATAAAGTATATAATATGCTATGACATTCTGCGATAATTAGGTAACCAGCAGCTACCTCTAGACTGATTATCACGTGATAATCAAAACTCCGTTTGAAGTCTTGACGTCAGTTTGTTTTATAGGGTCAATGTTTAAGCTAGAATCTATATTTCATAGCCTACAACAGTTAATAAGGAAGGTTTCAAGGCAGGGGCACAGCACACGATGTATATATATACGACTTAAGGTTTCAGTGGATTTATCATGCATTTTTGTGACATCAGTTTGTTTTATAGGTTCAATGTTTGAGATTGAATATGTAGTTCATAGCACAATACATTCACTAATGAATAATAGGGAGGGTTTGAGGCAGGGGAGACAACGCATGATGTGAATTGTGGTTATAATTAGTTTATATAAGGTAAACGAGGGAGTATATTTTTCCACAGTTTTCTGTGAGGGGTTTTTGTATGTCGGCCAAGTTAGCAGTCAGTACTGGCTACCATTAATTATGGTCTGAGTGATTACCAAGGTGAACAGGTTATTACGAATATGCATATATATGAAATGTAGAAAAGTATATATGTGAGATATAATCCTTTTTCTTTTACTTTTTGTTTTGAGTACAACTCTATATTAGTGACGCACGTGAGTAAAATGATGTGGTTTCGTGTGTGCGTAATGCATCAAATGCGAGACGTGGTGTGAGCAAGCGGTGGATACGCAGTAAACAGTTTCGAGTAAGCTGTTCTAGATGATAATAATAATATATTTCTCAACGCATTCATGAGAAACACGTTCGGATGTGCGCGATCATGTGAGATAATTACATGCGGTACAAAACAACAAATGGATATATAACGAGACAGAACTGGAATCTGTTGAGAGTAGAAGACGTGATCAGAGGGAAAGTAGTCGCAGTTTACAACGTTTGATTTACACACCAGGAAAGAAGATAGTTCGCCTGTTCCACAGATTCGGTCCAAAAAGTGAGATGTTACACTAGTTTACCTGTTACAGATTCAGGTATAGACGACGTTTGAAATATTTCAAGGTCACGTGGGAAAATACATACAAATTTATCTTTGAAGGAATTCGTCGTTATTTGCCGTAACTTCAGTGGGGAAAATGCTGAAATAATTCAGTTTGGGCGAGGGAGGACAGAAAACTCCAAAGTCTGGCGAAGAGTTTATCAGACTTCAGTGTGGGATCACGTCGACTGACCGAAGACGTCAAAAGTTGACAGTATCGCTAATCGCTTAGACAAGATGCGGTTTTTAGCGCCCATTCATCGCGAAAATTTTCCTTGCGTTATGGATGCTCGTGAGAATAATAATAAAACCAAGGGAGGATGATAAAACATAGGGCCACCCTTCAACACTATTCAAACAAAGCATAGCAATCTCAAAATGATGCAACACACCTTAATAAAATCAACATAGGTTGCAAAGTTACTTGGGGACTTTACACAAAGTGGCGAGCTAAAACATTTGGACACATGAAATATCTAGGAAGAATTTACTAGCACATCGGGCAGTCGCGCCATACATGTTAAAGTGACTGCCTGCATTAAGTACCCGATGACTGTCGGGTGGTTGAGAGAAAGTTGTTAACCACACACCCTGTCTTGCTCAACCCTCTTCATCCTACATTCGGTATCTTCTTGTTAGTGATTGCGAGACTTCCCTGCAGGGATTCGTACGACAATTCAAATTGAGCGAGCGACAACTCATTCCTTTCACGAGCGATAATCTCGATTTATCACTGAACTGATATCGCTTACTTGCCCAAGCCTGTTCTCGCGCAGTTTGTTCATTCTTACTCCCTACTGCATGACCTTTTTCCAGTTGTACTCTGGTTTCATTCGCGCTCTATCTCTCCGCCATTGCAGAACTGCTGCATTTGGTCGTATCCACATGAATCGTTGGTCTCGGAACTTGTATATTTGATGGATTCGACATCCAAGTTGCAATTAACTTCTATTCAGTTTGTACTAATTTTCTTGTACTTCGGCACTTCAGTAATAAGAAACTCGCTTTTACGACCGTCTTCCAGTGTAGATCCGAATCGGCTGTTTGGTGGGGTTAGAATTCATGGACGCACGTTGTATCACAAACGCCGCCATTTCAGATCCAGCCTATCGACAAACGTTGCGAGTAGACTACTCACTATATTACCACTAGTTGTCCAAAATAAACAGTTAATGCACTTGCAACTTTTTTCACTCCTGTCCTCAATCTGATAGAAACCACGCGTTTTCAGGAACCATGTATTGCTTCTCTTAGTTTGCTGAACTGTTGGATCATGGATTATTCACGCTTTGGCTAATTTACCCCCATATATTATCAATCTTCCATCCCTCACGTTCGCGAGTAGTCCTGGGTAGAATTTGTCCACAATTCGTCCAACTCCACTTTCCGGTATTCTTATCATATACAGTCCAAACTGATTAATTTGTAATATTCATGTTTATTTTGATAATAGTTATAATAATGGTGTATTTCTCAACGCATCTTTGAGAAACACGCCAAGGTGAATTCAATCAGTGCACATAATTGCAGACGATACAAATAAACAATAACTAACGATATAACAACTGTGCAAATCCATCAGAAAACGAGGCGTTATCAGAGAGAGAAAAAATTGCAGCTTATGAAACTTTGACGCACGCTTCGGGAAAAAGTTAGTTTTCATGCTCCTCAAGATGTAACGTTGCACCTACTTAAGTTTACTAAGAGTACGTGTAAGCTGATAGCTCAGTTAGTTCCAGGTCATATCAGAAAATATGTTCTGCTGCGTCCTCAAGGAATTCCGACGTTAATGGATGTAAATAACGTGGGATACTTGCCGAAACACACAAAAGATTGAACGAGAGAGGACGGGGAACTAGGAAAGTTTGCTAAAAGTTGATCAGCATTTAACGCAGAACTTGGTCAACTGCTTGAAATCATCCGAAAGTTGAAAATGTCGTAAATCTTCCAGTCGGTACTGGATTCTGCGTGTCGAGGTAATTTGCGTAATGGATATTTCTGTTAGCAAGAAAAAGTGCGCATTGCATGGGAAGGTATGATATGACCATGTGTACTACGACTAATAATGTAGTAATTTTTTCAGCAAGAACCGAATGTGGTATTAACATTTTTCAGTCGGTCGACGAAACCTATAACACTAGTAAGTAGGTGTTATGGTATATCACGACAAATGGGTTACCAGGATCACTTTCCGGGATAGGATTGTCACGGAATTTTAAGTTTAACCTGCTCTATACATGCGATGCTTGAGCTGGAATCGATGTTTTGTGACACGAGCCGGGTTTGAAGCAGAAAAGGCAACGAGAGCGGTATGCGGGTGGGGTGCGGTTTTTGTTTTTCGCAACGTTCTACGCGTTCGCCGCCGTTGTATGATTAATAATAGCTTAAAACCGGCCGCCATTAATTATATCGGGAGGGCCTATCAGGATGAATAGACTGTTA
This sequence comes from Paragonimus skrjabini miyazakii, assembly GCA_014338405.1. Classification (NCBI taxonomy): domain Eukaryota; kingdom Metazoa; phylum Platyhelminthes; class Trematoda; order Plagiorchiida; family Troglotrematidae; genus Paragonimus; species Paragonimus skrjabini miyazakii. The sequence goes on along the minus strand of JTDE01007298.1, from coordinate 7,823 downwards.
CAACTGGACACATCTTTATATGGATAAATGCATATGTGGGCTATGAACCTGTTTCCTTACGTGTGTCTTCTGGATATAACTGTCTATAAGGTGAATCCTGCCGCATTTACTAATGAGCTCCACTTTTGCAGGTTACATTACAAGATATATGTATCCTTACCTGCCCTTTTGTCTGTCTGCGAACTGTTTCACGATACTGCATGGATTATCCGACGGAATGTTTAACGCGATCGTACTTCCGGCACGATGGTGTTGCCGACTCCGCTACATCATAACAGGCGCGACCAGATCACTTCCGTGCATTTTGGACATTCGTAATTTGTAATGCTTATAGTAATTTCCTCCATGACAAGTAACAGGTATTAATACTATGAATGACGTCAATGCAAAATAAAATCTTATATGGACCCCCCTCTTCTAGCCGTCCAAACCATAAGATAACAAGCGACTTGAAAAGTCTCTCAAGGACTGCGTACAATTATTCACAGACCGAGATGAAGGACACTAACAACACACTGTAGGCATAAACACGGATCGTGTTTACCACCTTTCGTTCATCCACTCATCATCGCGTACGTAGCCCGCGTTGTCTCCACCTGTTCTCCCTCACTATGCATGTTGTGCATTATTCATATGGTTTGGCTCGTCTGCCAATGGACGGAGTATCTGAGGTTTGTGTGAGGACACCATTGCCGTTTTTTGGCAAGGACCCACATGAATCGCAAATCAACTGAATATTGTCCTATCCAGTCGAGATGATAAGTTGTTTGGTTTATCAGGAGGTCATAAGTAAATGATAAGATTAGTAACCCGTCAAACATCTGGCTGTCTCAGATTGGTGCCTTATCCGATTTTACCAGGACCTTCGACCACGACCGATATGCCCACAAGACAAATGCTGGGAGCCCAAATCGTCTAAGGAGAGACCCTTCACTAGATTATCTACTTGCTTACCGTTATAACGTTAAGACTTGAAGTGCGTCGGACAGTTAATCTTTTCCAATGGTTTCCGCGGGAGCTCCAGTATGTCTCACGTCATTTTTAAGAGCATCGACAACCTCTTATATAATGTTTCCATCAGCGATATGCTTCATCCCAGTGACTTGAAAAACTGTAATTCTTACAGGTTCCGTTCGCCACAGGTTAGGTTTGATGAGATTCGCCGCTGGTCAGACAACAGAAGTGCTGGTGAATATTCATATGTATTTCCTTGTGTAGCTCCTTATAGCATTTTCGTGGTTCACCTGGAGCTTGTCAAAGAAGACACCATGATAGTCAAGCCTGGGAAAAGTATTTTAGGCATCCTGCGGAATTTGTATGAAACACCTAATGGAATATGTAATAAGGGCGTGTGTAGTGGTCCGCCGCAAGTTATACATGCTATTTACTGCATTCACCCAGCAGCTAACAAACTGGCCATGGACTTGAGAAACATAACGTACGGGTTATCACGTAAAATTTCTCATTGGCATTGTGACATCCATGCCTACCGTTGTCCGAACGTCACCTGTCTACCCGTGCACGTGTGTGTCCCGCTCTCTCTCTCACTCTGGCTCCAAATGATGTAGTCGGATTGCCCACACAATCGATTGGGTGACTGCTTGTTTTGTCTAGGTCCCATCATTTGTATGATTCACCTTGTCGTGTCCGATAATGCTACACACTATTTCCTCCACATGTTCCCATTCTACTCTGGGCAGACCACGTGTCAGAGTTTGCAGTTTACAGTATTCCAGATTGAAGCATTTGTTACGGGATAAAATTCAGTCCACTTTGAATAAGCGTCGATAAGTAATAAACAAATTTTTTGTACCGCTGGGCCAAAATAGTCTACATGAACACGATCCCAATGCCATCTCCATGAACCCAGTGGAACAGGATTACCATTCCTTTGTGCAGTTTGACAGGTTTCACAGCTACGACTCAACTGTTCTACATCCTTGCCGAGGTTTTGCCATCGTACATAAGTTCTGGCTAAGACTTCCAGACGACTGACACCTGAGTGACCGTCGTGTAATTTATTGCGAACCTTTCTTCAAAACCGCGGCGAAATAATGACCCTTGAACCCCAGAGCGTACAACCTTCTCACAAGCTAAGTTTCACACGGCGACTGAAGTATGACGCTGGTTGATCATCGCTATTCGTTGACCAGCCCTGAGAAACGAAGCAATTAACTTTAGACAGAAAGAAATCTTGCTTTGTTCCTCCACTGGTCTCTTTACCGGATACTAGATGCTTGTTCAAGTACTGCATCTGATGAATTGGTTCATTGGGATTCCACAGTTTTTTCGAGGTGTCACTCAGGAGCAGCCGACTGACAGCATCCGCAACCTGATTTGCTTTACCCAAAATATGGGAAGTTTTGTAATCATAAGCAGACCGATGAAGTGATCAGCGTTGCATTTGCGGTGGCGTCATCCGACTGTTTCTTTTTCTTTCTTAGTGGAGAGACACTAGAGGCTTATGAATCATATATATATCGAAGGTTCTTCCCCAAATAAACCAGTGAAACTTTTCACAACAAACATTGCAACTTAAGCTTTCTTGTCTAATTGTGCGTAGTTCTTCTCAACTGGGGCTGGACTGCAAGAAGCCTACGCAATTGGCTTTTCGGTTGAATCCTGCATTCTGTGACTTGGTACAGCACCGACACCTCGTGGTGAGACATCACAAAGAGTAGTTAGCGAAGTTTGCTCATCTCTTTCTTTATAGTGTCAAATGCCGATTGTTCCTCAGATATCCAGCGCCATCGAACTTCGTTCCTCAGTTTATTGTATAGAGGTGTCAGGACAGTTGATATTTCTGAAATGAAACGACTATAATGAGTAATCATACCAATAAAATGTTGTAACTTACCCAAGTTCCGGGAAGCTTGATCAGTAAAATCGGTTTGATTTTTTCCCGTATTGGATGTGGTCCACACTTATCCAACCAAAAACCGAGATCTATGCATCATCGGCTAGGGATTCACGTTTTTTGCTTTCAACATCAAAACATTCTCTTGTAAACGCTTTTACACCAACTCAAGTGCTTCAAAAGGTTTCGTAGCCGAACGCCCTGAAATAAGAATATCATCTGAGTGAGCCCATATACCTGGAACATCTTTCATTAAGTCGCAAATAATGCGTTGGAAAATTGCCGGAGCAGAGTGGATGTCAAACGGCGAGCGATTATACTGGATTAATCCCAGTTGAATATTGAATTTCCACAGATCTACTCTGACTGGATCGACACACGCTTCATTACCGTTGATTGCGTAGAGCAGTTCTCCAATTTGGCTGTTGATAACGGTAGAAATGTTCATGAGAAGCTCTCAAAGATATCTTCCATTTCTTATCACAGTTGTATCAAACCTCGCTGTTGGTGCAGTTCTAGACCAATCCGTGAATGATGGACAGCACCCTTAAATTTTCCTTCTTAGTGTCTTTAACTGACATAGACCAAGTATGACACCTTTGGAAGTAAACCATTGGCTATTTGTTTAGCGGCCCGCTACTGTCGACATCTTTTGGAAGCCCGACACTGCGCTTTGCAGACCTATTAAAAGCCGTTAAAGTTGACCTTCCATGTCAATCCCGATTATCATTTTCCTGGTGAAACCAGACATTTGGATTATATTTCCCAATTCACCATGTAAATCCGATGCCTACATGGTGACGTCAGTGCCACCGTTGATGCAATGTCGCCATGAAGTCAACATATTTCAGTCGCCTCCACCCGCTGACTTAGCTTAAATGATCGATGCTCAGCAGCACAGGGAAGACGTTAGGAACGTTTGCACTCGTAAGGCTCTTGAATTGTTGAACACCCCTCAGCTAACAAAAGCTGATGATATTCTTTGTGATATTCCAACTGGTACACTAGGATCTTTTGTCTCATGTTCTTGTCGACACATCGTTTTCAACCATTTTCACGGTTTATCACACCCACTCACACTGAAATTGATTGTACGGCGTTTCGTTTGGCTCTCTGTTAACAAGCATGTTCGCCTCTACGACGATATATGGAGAGTTAAAGCAATAAAGTTCTCACGTCAACAGATACCACACCTGGCAGATTCTATCAGGCCGACGTCCGTTTCCCCACGTTCACCTTGTCATCGTTGGCCCACTAACACCCTCCAACGATTGTGCGTGTACACTCGCCGCAGTCGACCTTCCGCCAATGAGCTTTTAGCCGTACCTCTTGACGGCGTCTCAGCGGAGGCATTTTAACATTTTTCTGGGATCACTGGATCTCTGATTTTGCTATGCTATCTACGATCTCCAAGGGTCGAGGCACTTGGTTTTAGTCGCCCTTCTTCGTAACTTCAGACAGTTACTTAGATGTTCACACATTAAGACGACAGCATACAATTTCCGAGCCAATGGTTTAGTAGAGCTTTTTTACTGGCAACTAATGGTCTTGATAGCCGCCCAGTCCGACCCAAGGAGATGGAGCAAGCGTACGCCAATTTTTCTCCTCGAAGTCCGATTTGCCTCTGAAAAAGAAGTCGGCTCTACTACTTGTGAATTAGTTTACGGAACCACTCCGCAACCCCGGGGAATGATAAAAATAGATTATGATGCACGTATTTCTTAACGCATCAATTAAGGACACATGCTCGGATGAGCGCAATCGTTGCAGAACATTACTGGCAATAAAAACCAATGAATATGCATGTAATATGACAAATGCGAGACCGGCTAGCAAGCGAAGCGTGATCAATGGAAGAGAAAATTGCAGTTTACAAGACTTGACTTACGTAGTCCACAGATTCAGTTCAGGCAGTGATTTTATAATAATAATAGTAGTAGTAGCAATAATAACAATGGTATATTTCTCAACGCATCTGTGAGGAACACGCTCAGTTCAGCCTAATCAATATGCATACTGTAACGCTAAACGCATACCGTACACATAATTGTTACTTGTACAATACACCAATTATGAAAAAAGTAACAGAAGAAACATAACAAGAGTGAAATATTCCAATTTATAAAGCAGCATTTGGTTCACTTGCTTCTAAAAAATATAGTTCTCAAAATTTTCCACGTTCGATAAAGAATGCTGAGTGGTTACATCAATTCTCGCTTCGAAAGGTCAACATGGGCTTTATGGCCCAAACCATGCCAGAAAAAAGATTTTTGCGGATGAAGAAAATGAACAGTCGAAGAAATCCACTGTTGCTTGATTTAGACGGTTCCGGAAAAATATGCAGAAGCTTTTGTCAAGATGAAGGAAGATAGGAAGGCCAAAATTCTTGTGGAGGAATGGACGATCGTTTGGACTGGACTTTGTTATTTCTCCTAAATGGACGGAATTTCGCGGACCACGCGAATTGTCCAACCAGTACGGGATTTTGATTGTCCGGACGTTACGGAATGTTGTCTCGCGTTAGATTTAATCACGGAATCGGGACTGAAAAGCAAAATGACGTGATAAATGGGAGAACGTGAAATGATCATGTGAAATATGACGAATAATGAAATGTGTTATTTTTTGACCAAACCTTTCATATAAAATTTATAAATTTGCGTTGGTCAAACAAACAATTGTTATCGTATAACGCGAAAGGAGGTCTATTCACCGCTTTTTCTAGTATATGACTACAGCCGAATTCCGATGTCGATTTAGCATATATGGCCGATATGTAAAATGGAACAGATGTTTAGCAACACGAGAAGATTGCCAGGAGGTCTATTAGGATTGGAAGGGGCACATATTTATATGTAATCATATGAAGCGAACAGATTAAGTTATCTATGTATATTTTCCAAACAGTTCTAGCGTGCACAGCTGATGCATATTGATTGATAACTATACGCAACTGGTTATCATTAAGTGTGGAGTAAGAGGGTACCGGGAGGGTTTGGTTATCACTAACAGGGGTGTGTATAATGTTATCGTGTGTTGGCTATATTTTTGTTGCTCACCTGCAAGTTTTGGACATATCTATGTACAAGATCTATCCTGGAATGGTGAAGTTGATAGCTTTAATCAGTTCGAAGTGTATGTGGCGTTGTACTACGTGATATAGTTTTCCTCTCAGATGTTATTAGATCACATCAGATGTTTAGATGTTATTAGGTCCGCCTTCAAAGATATCGTCTTCAGGCAAGCAGAATTTGAAAAGAGTCATGGTGTTCATTAATGTCAGGAAAGTTTTTAAGTTTTGATTGAACTGATGTATATTCTTGCTGGCTCCAATTGCATGTGGGAGTTTGTTCCAAATGTAGAAATATTTTACTAGGAAAAAATTTAAAAACAGTTACGGGAAGTGAGTGCTGTTAAAGTAAACTCTTTGTTCCTGAGGTTATACTTCGAGCTATTTTGTAGACGAATCGAGAAGTTGACAGCGAATTTATTGCCGTGAACTATATTATACATGAGTGCGAGGTTCAGCTTGAGACGTCGTAATTTACATTGTACGAAGTTATGTATGATCGGTGTTACAAGCGGTTCGAGGTTACGCCGGAAAAATGTGCTTTGACGCAAGATCGAAAGTATTAAGCGCCCACCATTTTCAGTTTGGTATGTTAATTCTTACACTGTTGCTTTTTTGATCTTTTAGATCGCTACGCCAACGTTGTGCACGAAGTCCCTGAGTCGACGGGCAGTCATACGAGCGAGGATAATAATTGAAGTAAAATTTAACTCCGTTATACCCTCAGAACCCTCATCCACTTTTGGTTATTGTAGCACCACAGCGCGTTCCTTAGCATATCTTTGAACACATCATTTATCTCTTATTCTGGTTGCAAGTAGCAGTCCAAATCTGTCCCCAAAGCATTTTGCTACCATCTGATGTATACAAATAAGTGGACTTGAGCAAGGGAGGAAGGAAAGTGCCAATGTCTGCCAGACATTTTAGCATACTCCCGAACAGGATGCCGTTGATTGCTGGAAGATATCCGAAAATTGTAAACTTTGCAAATGGTCCTGCCAATGCAGGGTCCTGAACGTCCATTCTTTTCGCATTACGAAAGATTTTGGTGTAAGAAAAAGAACATAATTTCACGAGTTAAATGAGAACATTTGAGGTGGCCACATATACTATGACGAATGATACGTAGATAATTTTTTGGAAAAGACTACGCAATATTGACAGTTTGGTGTCTGCTAATAAAGTATTTTACCTAAGCTAACGGTTTTTTAGATTTTCGCTATGAGTGGGTAACCGGTAGTAACCTCTGGAATGATTATTGCACAATGTTCAGGATACCGTACGGAGTTTTGAAGTCAGTTTGCTTTATACAGCCGACGTTTGACCTGAAATCCATATTTTACAACGTACAAGGGTTATCAGTCAGCTGAGGGGTACATATAGGGTCGAGGTTTTCATGCGATTGCGTAAGATATACGGAATGGGTATTTTCTGTTTCTTTTTACAAATTTTGTGTGAATGGCTTTTGCTTGATGGCTAGGCACCGGTCAATACCAGCAACCATTAAGTACATCTTAGAGGCTTACTTGGAACTACTAATCACTACAAGTGGACAAATATGTATATAACGTTCAATGTTCATTTCAAACACAGCTCCTCATATGGTCTAATAAATAAGTGTTCCAATTTGCCACACCTGCTAGCTCGGAAAAAGACACGAGCCAACTTCTTCATTGGAAATTATTCTTATACTTGGGATAGAATTCCGAATGAAGTCAGAGCCAATAACAGCATACTAAAATTTAAAAAAGGCCTGGACAGCTTCCTTACATCATCAAACATAATGTCAATCATCAAAATGTGTGTATCCTCTGATGAACTTCTTGAATAGGGTCCAGATAACGTTCGGCCGTCAGCAGAATAAACGCGTGTACCCGTCTTTTCTATCAGGATCCT